>QLOI01002127.1:0-56227 GCA_003313605.1 Tuber umbilicatum | reverse complement strand
GTTTCCCCCCTCATCTCCTCCTAGACTGCACCAGCATTACAAAAACCTGCGCCAACGCGGCGGCGTCTCATACGACGAGGGCCTCATCCCCCGTCGCCGTATCCTCCTCGTAGGAAAGGAGAAAACAAGGCGAACCCCATGCATTAGGATAACGCACCGTATTGTGCGTTGTACCGGAGATACGATACCTGTACTCAGTACATTTACGGACAGACCCCCCCCCCTTGCCATGGTCCGTGTTGTATGGTCTCCGGGGTTTACCTACCTGTGCTGAGGCGTCTCGCTTTGACCCAGCTCGAAATAGTATTTTTCGAGAGCGGTGCATGCTGTACCTCGTCAGATATACGGTATCATGGACCATACCACCCTTTCGGGTCCGGATGTACTAAACGAAATTGTACCTCGAAGCGGTTGTGCTCACAATCCGGACACACAAAAGATATGCGGAGGTGGGGTAAGTTAGGGATGTGTGGGGGGGGTAGGAGCGGTGCGACAACGGTGGATACTGGGGAGGGAATGGATGGATGGATAGGGGATGTCACGTTTTTCACCAGACTACGGCGCTCATTGGTCTAACTTGAGCTGGCTTGCCAGCGGCCACCCGGACACCCGCAACAGGGCTGAAATGTGCAGTACCTTGTACAGTACCGGCACTGTACGCAAGATGCAAGTCCATAATATTATATGACCCATTTCGTTGGTCTCCAAGCGGTATTTTCCTTGGTATTGGGAAAATCAGGAAAGGCATGCATGGTATGGAATCTATTCGATATCCAGTCTCCTCCACCTACCTTTCCACCCTTCCTTCCACCATATACCCCTCTCTCGATCGCGAATCTCTTGGAATTTGAAAATGACATCTGCATCCAATCTGTGCAGTGCAGAGTCGCAGGTTTATCCACAATAAGCCTCCCCTCCCCTTCCTTGCCCGTTGGTCCCTCACCCCCCTTCCTACGACTTGTGGACTTTGGAAATATATCTTCCGGACCCGCCTTACCCCTCCCAAGGCAATATAACTCACGGCACAGTACAATCTCTGCAACGATCCACACAAACTCCCCCTCACAAAACACCGAAAAGGTCGCAACATGCGTCAGAATTCACATAATCAACCACCCAGCAGCGCAACCAGCTGCCGAAAAGGCAACCCCACGATTCCCCAAAATAGACGGTAACCGGAATCCGATTCACCAGAGGTCTCACAAAAGCCTCCCCACCCACCCTCCACCTCTTCTGCTTATTTTATTGGAACGGAGCTGTGATTTTGTTTCGATGATGCGTGGGCGAGCCGGACCACACGAGCTCAGTTACACGGCAACTGTAAGTCGGGTATTATGGAAACGTCCTTCGAACATCACAAAAGTACCGCCCCGCAAAACATCTTGACTCGCTTCGGTCCCCCTGAAAATGGTGTGAAAAAAGGCTATCTCTTGGAGATTCCTATGCCGGCCAATTGTACACCTTCACTCGCTCACTCACTCAGTCATGGCTCACGGAAATAGAAGGATAGATGGGTAGGTAAGATAGGTAACTTGGGTATTTCTTTTTTAAGAAAAATATTATCATAATATCGTACCCTGCAACTTTACCTTGCGAGCTTGGACTTGGGGTAAAAAAAAAGCAATGTCCGAATACGGATGGATCCACCTTCGGTACATGTCATATCCAATCACGAATATATTAGAAATTTATGGATAGATAGCTTTCCCTTTATCACGGAGTTTTGGTCGCAGTGGTCCAACTCGAGTTTTCCTTTCTGGATGACTATTCAGGATACGGGACGAACTCGTACCAGTAACTTATCTCCTGAGCGCTCTCCTTGTCTGCCCCTCCACTGCCCCGTGAAGCCTAGGTTGGATTCGGGAGCATGGACGAACGAACAAATAGCACCATCACAAGTCACGCATATCCAGCGATATCAGCGGAGGATATCTTTAAAAAAACCGGAAAATAAAAATATAAAAGTAAACGCGTACGAGTACAGTACTGTACCGTGCCTATGTCTCATTATTGTTCCGTGAGCACGGAGGCATGCACGCAAGGTGGAAAAAACAAAGAGAAGGGAAAAGAAAAAGAAAACTCGTTCGCGACCAAGATTCACACCACCCATCGCGTCGATCCAGCTCCAATCAACTTAGCGTCATACCAATCCACGTGTACTATACAGTACAGTACTCGTAGTAATATGCGTAAACCAATACCGTAAGGAAGGGAGGGATATGCAAACAACACTCTTCATTCTCATAACAGTAGAAGAGTTGGGAAAAGAAAAAAAAGGGAAAAAAGGGAAGGAAAAAGGAAAGAGAGAAAAAAAAAGTCGCCTATATCATCCCCTTGATCGACGCTACTTTCGTCATTCCCGTCTGGAACGAGCCCACTACTCGTACTCGAGTGCAGATCGACAGAATTAAGCATTGCATGGGCCGGGTCGAAAGGTCCGCAGCCCATAACTTCCGCCATCAACGGCAATTACCAAGCAATGCCTCGCTACCAAAACGCCGCTCTAAATCCTATCCCCTATCGAATCGTAGGGAAGAAGGAAAAAGAAAAGAAAAGGCTAAGGTACAGTACCCGTAACCCATCTACTCGAGTACGGTACATTCCCTAAACAAGACTAGCAAGAAGAAGCGGGAATGAAGGAGAACAAGGTCCTCCCTCGTAACGAGCGAAGCAAGTGTGCATATGGTCCATATGCTAGTGGAGCACCCCGTAAAAGCCCTTGGTTTGGCTTAACACCCCTTCTGTACCGGTAATACTTGGGCTCACGAGTTTTTCGAGACAGTACGGGGGCAGGTTCACTGCCTGTCTCCCTGCAAAGGTGTCGGATCATTGGAGGCTGTGGGACCGGGGATATGGTGGTGATGACGAAGACCCAAGATTGAAGCTGTTTTGACATCGGATCTACGGCCACGACAACACCGCATCAGTGATTATGAAAAGAAAAAGAAAAAAAAAGGGTGGGTGAGCAAAGGAGTTGACGACTCAATGACAGGGCGGGGGGAGCAACACCTAGGTAGGCTTCTCTACTCGTAGGGTTGAGAGCTGTGGATAATACGGGGCTTCGGGAATAAGCCCGCTGATACGATATCTGGATACGGACTGCGGGTACAGTACAATATCTCCTAGAGGGTCGTAACGTGAGATAGACGAATCAAATGCCCGGGCGGAAACGAGGGAGAATTGGGGCTATAACTAACGAATTTGTTGTCGCTCGAGCATGATACGTTATGTACAGTACAGTACATTTATCCTAATAACCCTTTAACTCGGTTATCACGAAGGGTCCGACTTGAGGCTGATGGTTAGTTTTCCCTTTTTTTTTTTTGGAATTTCTTCTTTTTTTTATTTACCGATCTTCGGAAGAATTCATGATCAGCTTATAGAAAACTCCCCCTCCCTCCGTGAAAACCTGGAAGTCTGTAGTGTGTGGGAAAGTCGGAGAGGAATAGTGAGCCCGGTATCATGGCGTATAGGTGATGAGTGATGAAAGGACCATATTTTTTTTATTTAGGAAAGAGTCCATTTTCGTATAGTGTTTGCCTTTTGGAACGCTTTTGCCAGTGTGTTGCGATGAGTTTATAATTTTGAGAGGGTTGAGGGAGGGTTGGGTTTCCCGGCAAGGGCCGGGCGATCAAATATGTGGTGTTGTGTGATGACAGCTGCTCTTCATTTGGTGGCCTAGGCTTTTTGGTGCCAAGATGGTCCGAATATTCAAACCCAACGTTCCTGCAGCTCTGGAATGGGCTAACCTTCTTGTGGAAGTCTTACAGAGTTAACGGACGTAGCACTGGGGGATCGCGAAAATAAAACAAGAGAGGGAGACAAAAAAAGAAAGACAAAAAAACGCTGTGCCCTGCAGCTGTGTTGAAGTGAGAATGGGAGTTTGATGCGGATGGTCCTGGGCTCTCCATTTGGGCTAGGTAACCCACAAAACGTTGTGTCGCCCCAGGCACGGAGGTGCCAAGTGCCTGATAGATTTGTTTGCTGGTGGTGCCTGCTCGTAGATTTGCTGGCGTACCGTCTATCGTAGATTGTGGCTTTTGCGGGGTGGTTTGGCGAAGTTTTGGGTGGCTAGCTACCGGGTCTGGTCGTGTTAAAAAACCGGCGAGAAAAAAAAGATACCATTATCGAGGTTTCGAGACGATGATTCAAAAGGGCTGAGATAGACATTATCTTGGAGCAAGGAAGAAAGATATTCTCTTTTGTTTACTGGTTTGGGTTTCCGAGGGAGCAGTCTCGTCAATGGCAATGTTAGCTTGGATTCGATTTGGGAGGGGGTTTCTTGCTGCCCCATTCGATGCGGTTTCGAGATTTCGGGAAGGGCCATCCGGGATGGCCCATGCGATGGCATATCTATATTCCTTCCGCAGGAAAGGGCCCTCTTCTCGGTAGTTACCAAATCGCCTTCGCTCTCCACGCAACCTTTCGCATATCACACGTCCGTTCATACCTCCGCTTGCTACATACAGTACACATGCGCACCTTTTTGGACGAGCGTTTCTTCTCTCTTGTCCTGATGCTAGTTGTAGTGTAGCCACTCCTTCTATCAACACCCCAGTCGTCTACAAACAGCCCTTCGAACTCCTACTCTACTCGTACTCGCCCGCTGGTTGTGGTCACTGTCATCGGAGGAGGAACATCTCTTGGCTCTTCACATCCAACGCACCTCCCTTCTCCTTTGGCCCTCTATACTCCCCCAGACCAAGGTGTCCCCTCGATCACACCATCAGATACCACTAGCCCCCNNNCCACCCCTCCTCTTTAACTCGAAAATCGTTTCTAGGAAGTCGTTCAAGGTACAATCACTGTCGACTTTTTACTTAAATATCGTGCTTCCATCTCCGAGCTCTTCTAGATTCCTGTAGTCCTCTTTCCTCTTCTCGGCTGTCCAGATCCATCAATCCCTCAGACACTTTTTCGAATAGGCATTCGACATAAGCCGATTATCTAGGCATAGTTCTTATACAATTCTATCTTTCGTCCGCACAGGGGCGATAGAGAGAAGAATAAGTTCTATTCAACTACTGTTGCCACTAACCCTGTCGCCCGAGACAGCTACCCTATACATCTATCTGGTTCAACTACCTGCATATATATAGCCTGTAGTTTGCTTCGCCGCCATCGGAGCAGGAAAGAAAAGCCCCCGAAGAGAGAGCATCACCTCTCACACTCTTTTACCCCATATCACATCTTTTCATCCTCTTCATCAGCCCTCCCACCAAAGGAAAACCGGCATCAAAGGTTACCCTCACCGCCATGATGACCACATTTGATCCCCATGCCGAGAGGCCTTGGAGCAGCGAAGAGGATAAGCAGCTGCGAAACGCAGTTTGTCAAGGTATGCATGCCATTCCATTTTCTCACCTCTCATATTTATCTCGTTTTTTCTCCGATTCGCTCTCTATAGGTGGAGGGAGAGAGGAATGATACCCATCTCGGTAAATTGGTAGCAATCGGTTACGGGTAAAACGTGGGGGAAGATTTATGTGTGTGTGATTGCGCGTTGCGGGCGGGAAAGAGGAAGGGAAAGGGGCAGTGGTCGGAGGATTACGAATAACATTTTAAACCTTCTCTCATTCTCTTATTGGGGGTTTTGCTGACATCTATCGGAAATGGAATAGAGAAGGAGCAGAGCCGACCTGTGAAATGGGATGTGATTGCAGCATCCTTGCCCCGGCGCAGCAAGAAGGAATGTCGGAAGCGGTGGCATCACATCATGATGGAGGCGGTGCGGAAGTGTGAATGGAAGCCGGAGGAGGACGAGAGGCTATCGGGTGCAGTCCAGAAGTACGGAAAGAGGTAAGCTCACGAGAATCCTTCCTTACTTCCCCGATATCTATCAGTTTTCTTCTCACCATTTCTACCCTATTTTTTCTTTTCTTCTTCTTCTTTCTTTCCTTTGCAGTGGAAAGGATGGCTCTTGCTCTTTGAATTTTGTGGGGATGGTGGTAGTGGTGTTTGCCAAGTCTTCTATGGCAGCCCCGAAGATGCGAAGGTACAGTACTCGTAGAAGCATAGGCAGGAGAGCGCGAAGCAGGGAAGCAGAAAACAGAGAGAAGCAGAAGCACGCCTTTAGCAACAGGAAGAAAGAAGCAGATTCCAGATTCAGATGTGGATTGAATGGCCTCGGAGGATTCCTTGTACCTTCTTGCTTTTCGTCTTGATCGTTTTTACTCACTTCAACCTTTCCCTCTGCTAGTTATTTTTGATAATCTATTGCGTGCGACTCACGATTTTCCTATAATTTATCTGGATTCCTGCTCCCCCGGGTCTATTCATTTTTATGGGATATGCACGAGACGTCGATTGCTAACCTTCTATGTGACTGTACAGTTGGACTTCGGTTGCCCAAGTTGTCATGACAAGGAATGATAACGGTATGTTTTTCGCGCCCCTCCTGCTCTTGTGGGGTCCGGCGGGTTCAGTGCACTGACTTTGCAATCAACAGAATGCATGAGGCGGTGGAACGAACTACAAAACCGAAACACGAATCTGAACTCCAGCAATAACATGTGGACCTTTGAAGAGGTGTGTACTTTAAACAATCCCTGGCCATCATCCACCCCCCTTCCCCTACCATTTGCCTGTACACCATACCTCTCCACCTTCCCTCCCTCTCGGATCCCCAGAGTTCTGCATTCACACATCCACCCCTCCCTCTCCCCCTACTAGAAAAAAAAATCATATTCTACCTGCCTCCTACTCCTACCCTCCTCCGATTATCCAGAGAAAGAATAAGAAGAACAATGATCCCCCCCCCACAGAACAAACTTCATTCTATCGTTCATTCACTACGCGGTACCACTACCGCTACCACTACCACTGCTACCACCACCACCACTACTACTACTACACATAACCTGAATACCATTTATTACTCTATACTGACATTTGTTTCGAAATGTATCAGTTCAACCGATCACACCCTACTCACCGAGCATCGGTCTCTTCCATCGCTTCTTCAGCGGACTTCCACCACGATTCGTCATCATACTCTAGCCCCTATAGCTCGCTTCCAGACCCTATGGTAGATGAATTCCTTCATGGGGTTGGCAATATTAGTCCTCATGATACCCGCTACGACAGCCTAGACATCGATCCTTCCCGCCTACATTCTACTCCTCCATCAGCTACGATCGACCCCCGACAGGCTACTCATATGGATCACACACTCGACTCCTTCATTGACTTCGAGGCTGACCGCACCGGCCGCACTTTTGAGGTTCGACAACATACTCCTCCTCATGGTCAGCAGTTTGACCCTAACGATTGGAGCTGGTTCGATACAATCGTGCCTCAGAGCGGAGGCCATCACCACCACGAACACAATCACCATTCGCAGCATCATCACAATAGCCACCCCCACGGATTTCTCACCGACACCCACCCTAGTGAGCTTTCTTCTGATAGTCCGGTTGGCCTGGATAGCGGGTCGTCATCATACTCAAGGTAAACTAATCATTCCGCAAATCATCTGAAATACTTGCATCTAATTCGCTCCAAGCAGCAGAAGCGGATCATTAGCCCCACCATCGATCCGACAAGTTCCAAATTTGGACAATATGGACTTTTACAGCCTCCAGACCTCGCATCTCCTCTCACAAAAGGCAGCACCTGAATCTCCCGGCGCGAGAGTTGTGATTGTTTGCAAGAGCAATGATACACGAACGTTGAACTCGCTCGACACAATCATGAAGACATTAAAGGCCAACGGTCATTCGGTAATCCAAGAATCGCAACCGGTTAATGGTGTTCCAAACGGGAACGACTTTCTGTGTGGCTCGCTTGCTATCGATGGTTAGTCGGCACTTCCACAAATTGGCGCCAGGGGGTGTCAGGGCTGAAAGCTGACATGTGCTCTAGATGTGCTACAAGATCTTTGTTGAACACACAGGCACACACCCTTCTCCCGACCTCCGAAAAAAGAAAAAACGACCCTCAGGTCTCGATAAGGATATCAAAAGAATTTAAATTTTTTTTCTTACATTACCCTACACCACAACAAGAAGAGGGCGGTCCCCCCGCGCTCTCTCCTCCCACCACGCTACCGGTTTTCTTTTCCGCTTTTGATATTTCCATTCGTTGATTTTTTAGGAGTTTCAAGTGTTGATGGGTTGCTTATCTGGCTCATACGGGGTTTTTTTTTGACGTTTTGTCGAGTTTCCTTTTTTCTTTCTTTTTCCCCGTCGTTCCAGTATCCTTTTCTACACAAACGGGGCATAGGTGCATTTTTCTATTTCGTTCTACCCTGCTGATTCAAGTTTGACTTCCTTTTCTAGTTGTATATACGCTGCGAGTGCGATTGCAGTCATGGGTGGGCTTTTTAGAGAGGTCTACTTTTTCTATCTTGTGGTTTAGCTATGTAAATATTGCATTGCATGAGGGGTGACAAAAAAATTTGCTTAGTGGGAGTGTTTATCCTCTTCATTTTACCCATCCTCCCTGGCTTACCTTTTCCTACTTCTTTTCCCCCGGTCTTGAATTTTTCAAGCGGAGGGAAGCAATAGAGGCGTCGCTGTTCGCCGTTTTTTTTCTTGCTTTTGCCTGGTCAATTTTTTCCTTTTATTCTTACGTTTGGCGAGGGGGAAGGATAGGCTGTTGCTTGCAACAAAACAGAAAGAGCGGGACGAGTTTAACTTTTCATGATTATGCTATTTTTTTTGCAATCAGGTAGTTGAATTTGAAGATATCGACTACTACTACTGATACTGCGGTGTGTTTGTGGCTTTGTCAGCGCATCGGTGACGGGTGAGTGGATTGCATGACGACGAGGTTGGGTCGAGCCGAGATTGAAATCGGCAAATTTTTCTTCCGACGGGGCAAGGTGCGATATTTGGTATTGGTGAATTCTTAGGAGGAAAGGGGAAAAATCAGAGATGATGGGGCGTGGATAGAGGGGGGAGGAGGAAGAAAGACTAAAACCCAGAGAGAGATGATTACCGGTACTCGTTCACACCTGGTATCGTGCTGAGCTCTTTAATTTATTGCATTTTGTAGGGTTACATTTGCTCGGCTGAGCCGACCTGACCTCACTCTGCACCGATTTCCTTACTCATTCACTAGCTAGCATGACGCGCAGGAAGGGAGTAAAGATGGAATGCGTTGTGCACGTCCCTACCGATAGCAGGCGATTTCTTTGTTTCTTCCACTTCCAATTGCGTGCTGGCTTGCTTTCTTACTCCCGATAATCACTATTATATTGGGTTTGTTTGCTTAGATTGCATATCCTCAGTGATGCGCTAACTAGTCTTGTATAGCTCTAACTCTAGATCGAGGCGCTCTAGAGCTGTTGTTTTTGGGCGGGGTGGTTATTGCATGGTACGGGTGACCGTATAAAGGAAAGAAAAGACTGTCTTTTGGTGATGGTAATGGTGATGACGATGTAATGCTGGCTCGTTTGTGGCATAGGGGTTGGGGTTTATGATTGAGACCCTTCTAACTTCTTGACCACTTTTACTTTGCTATAAAATTGTTGTATTTTATATTATGTATAGCACTCTATATAGCCAACCTGACCTACTTATTTCTGTAGTGCCGCACAGCACAGTACTGTAGTTGAAATAAGGGAGGAAGTTTTGCTCCCCGGATAGTCGCTGAATGGTTCTTAGAGGACGGATTTGCGGCGTGTAGTGGAACGGTAAGTAGGTTAAATGTACGCAAGGCGGGTCAGGGCCGAGGAGGTTCCTTTTTTTCCTCTTGTCCTCTAGAGAATTGTATCTCTGCTTCACCTTACCTCACACCCGGCACTTACTCTCACCCCCGTCGAAAGGAAACCAAACTGAACCTCAACTCAAATTAGTTCTCAACAATACCTAAGGCATTAATAGTTACATACATACGCCCATGCATAAGTACGTACCTGCACCGTATTATATTATTGAATCTTTTAAAATAGGATAAAATAACTTGAAATATACCCTGGCAAATCACGATATTGAACTTCCCCTCTCACATAAAACCCGACCCCGGGTTTTACCCCCCCTCCCGCCAACGATGGCCAGAGTAGGCATTGCGTATCTAGAGGATGCGCGCATGGATCTGCGACTGTGGCACAATGGAGTATAGCAAGTATTCAATCAATCAATCCCTCACAGCTAACGAGAATTTGGGCAAGGGTGCACTCGGCGATATCAGATATTGGGAATGGTGGTATACGCCAGCACCATTCGAGAGAATGCAATGCGCGAGCACTATAGTCCAACGTACCGTACCGTATAGGTTGGATCTAATGAGGGGAGTGTTGCACAAGCCGATCCCTGCGTGGATCATGAGCTTAGGGATGGAAGTTTTAACGTGCACGCTACGAGGTTTCTTAGTGGTGGTGGGGTGTTTTTTTTTTTGGCTGGCGTGGGGGCGCTGTGGTTCAGTTGGTGTCTGTGGGGGGGGGNNNNGGGTGAGTACAGTACCGCAATGCCCCTTTGGTACTGCAGATGTTGTATTGATAGGTACATTGATGAATTTGGAAGGGGGGTCGAGACTTAGTTGAAGAGGCCGATCGTGGGGTGGGGAAGGAAGATCGATCTGTGGACACGGATGGTCAAATATGCTCCTCAGGTTTCTTTTCCCTCTTTGTGGAATGGGAGGGTGATGCGGGGAGCAGAAAAGAAGGGAAGGTGTACTCTATTCCCCTTTCACTTGCCTACCATGCTAACACGGCAGGGTAATGTATGCACGGGTAGCGTTACTCTGGTGCAAACTTGTATCAATGTTCAATATCATTTTGGTTACTTTTTCTCTCTCTCATGGTAAATGCAAACTGTGGCACGCTATCATAGGGTGTAATCGGTGTGTGATGCTCTGGCCCAGGGGCCTATAGTGCAGTGAATAAAGTATAGTTCGATAGAGCACTACCAGCACTATCCAACCAATTGGACAGAGTGAACAGGTTCAGTCCCCAAAGATTTATTTTTCTCTATCCTGTATCATACTATCATTCATAAGATGTATCCTTTCTCTCGTTCTCAGAATCATACCCCTCCCTTCTTATCTGTCCTACAAACCGTGAAATACTGTAATAAAATTGGGAGTTGGGAAAAGGGTGGTAGGAGGGGAGGAGATGGAGATGGGGGGGGCAGCGACCACCACCGCATAACCCCCAGTATCATACCAATTCCACTGCTTTCACCTCCATACATTTCTCCAACCGTAGGTAACTTTGGGGGCTATCCGTCAAACTCCCCATCCCCAGCCCCCCCCTTTTACCCCCCATCAATCGAACCAAACAAACAAACCAAAAAATAACCATCAAAAGCCCCGATCCTCCCTACCACCGGGGTGCTGCTCAACGAACAGCAAACGATCAGTGGGGGCTACTGCGAGGTATGATGAAAAGGGATATAAAAGGAAAAGAAGATAAACAGAAAAAAAAAGTGCAAAAAAAAAACACCCCCCTAACCGCGATTATCGCATTCACAAGCACACTACCCGTGTCACCACCATCACCGATCCTACTAGAGAGGGACTGGGGGAATGGGACTTCCAGAATGGTGAGTTTACTGTGCTGTGCTTGCATTGAGCGAGTGAATAAGTCGCTATCTGTCACTCACGTTCACATGGGAGGATTTTGGTATCAACCCGGCCTTTTCCCGCCTTGTGTTTCTCCCTATTTTTATTTTTTTCATCCAGAATTCGGATCCCTATCAATTGTGCATGCGGGTTCGATTTTGTTTGGTTTGATTTGGAGTAGAGTGGAAGGGAATGGGATGGGATGGGGGGAGAAGAGTGTCGTTGTAGTTGACTTGCTGTGGGTTGTAGTCGTATTGTTGGTAGTAGGAATTACTAGCTCGGGTGCTGTACCCGAGCTACTGTTCCCACAAATACGGCAGTGGTTGTAAAAGTGTGGAGTAGGTAAGTCAACTGTGGGGAAGCCCACTCTTAGACGAGGTCCAGTTTTCACCCACACACACTCGCTAGCGCATGGTGAGACAGGTGGCGACTCGTGAATTTCAAAGGTGCTTCCTGACACCTCGACCTTAATGATTTGTGCTTCGGGCCGTTAAGGTTCCTGGATTCTTTTGGGGTTTGATTTTGAGAGTAGGTTGAGATAGTTTAGTCCAAAGCCGGATTTATTAGGAACGTACTGCCAGACTATTCTTTTGCAGTCTCCAGATATTATTATCAGAATAGTGATTCTACATTACTGCTCAGTATTCCCTTGGGCACACTATTCCTCTATTATCCCTTATTTTCGCTTACGATTTCGAGCAAATACGAGTACTGCGCTAGTCCAAGTACAGTACGGCTTTGCTTCCAACCTCCCCCCCAAAACGAGGTAGGCTAGCGGCAAATACGGTAGCTGAGCCTACTCTACCGATCTATCCTCTCCCTTCCGGACCACCCGCTGAAACCCTCCGACAACGCGGAGTATACGTCTCTGATACCGCAATCACCACCTACGATATCCCCACTAAGCCACCAGGAAAAACTATGAATGCAAGCAAGGGCCTGCCAAGAGTCAGGATGATTTTCCACTCATCTCACGCTCGGTGGGCAGCTACATACCTACCGTATTTACCAACCCACCCAGCAAGCGAGAATAAAATCACGGAAACATGCATCTTATTGATGGAACTTTAAGCCTTTATGCATGGTATTACAGTAATACCATACAAGTAATATGGTGGAAGTGGAAGTGAGGGATGAAAGGGTTGGCCCCCCGATGCTCCCGTGGGGAATACGGTGGATGAAAAAGTTTAATAGTTGTTTTTTCGGATGAGTCGCACAAGGCGGGCTTAAAGGGGATTTGAGGCGCCAAATTTGTGGGGTATGCTGGGAGTTGAGTGAGCGTTGCGCGGCAATTTTACTCGCAGCTAAAGTTACAGTAGTAATGACGACCGTGACGGCGACTATCAAATTTCAAGTGGACAGCCATGCCGGATGTTGACTTCGGGGGTCGGCAGGTTGCTTACTGTACCACTTTGCACTTGTGCAGCCGGAGGGCGAGAGGGAATAGTGCTCCGTCGGCCTGGTATTGGTGGGTTATTGTTTATTAATCCGTAATTGTCTTTCACATCCCGCTGCGGGAGCGGAAAGATGGGCTAAGCGTGGGATTTTCACGGTCGATTGTTTCAGGGAAGCCACAATTGCCTCGGAGGCGTTGAGGTGGCGGGAACCTCGATTCAGGAAACAATATTGTGGTAAATTTACCTCCTGGAACTAAGCCCTACGCGGGTTTGAAGTTCGTCCCATCTCTAGCGCGGGGGAAAGCAGGGAGTCCTTTCGAGAAATTCGGAAAAGCTGGAATACTGTAACTACGGTCTTCTCCGGGGGGGGCACGGCGAAACTGAGGGGTTGAAGTGGGGGTCGTTTACAAGGAAAATTTTTGTTACCCTGCGGTGCTTTGGCGAATTCACTTTTTCCCCATGAAGCACCCCTGTTCGCCCAGTTCCGCCATGCCCGCGGCGGAGATACAATTTGATGCCAGAGCATCCCATCCCTCCGGATTTCCCGTCAATAGCGGAGTTACCGGAAAGGAGCCAGGATCACCGGTAATCACCCGTCCCCGAAGAGCAATGAGCGAACATCGAGGGGAATAGCGCCAAGATCAAGAGGGTGTTCGCAAGGTAATACCCGAACCTTTAGCTGGTTCCCGGGGATAGTAAGAGGTGAGTGGGAGAGGGGTATGGGTGCATACAAGATCGAAACCTCAAGAGGCACAGATTGTTCTCTCCGAAGTCACGGCGCTCTCCCCCCCTTAAACCTACTCCTCAGCCAAGCCCGGGATTAGGAATTAGGAATAAAACCCCCCAATTACTCACCCTCCCAATAATCGAACGAAAAAACCATTTCACAATTTATCACTCACATAAACTCCCAATCGCGTCGAGACAGCAAGGTTCGCTGGAATTGGGAAAGATATCCAGTTCCAAGTTCGCCGCAGAGGTGCCTCCAGTCACGAATATACCGGTAGAGTGTAGCATTCCACGGCAAAGCGAGCCCAATAACGAGAATGGCCGTGCAAATAATCCCTGTCATATTATGAAGGTTGTACAGACCTTCTCGGTGAATGTGGGTGCCCTCGCCTTACTGTGGATTACCGTAATAATATCATCATAGCAAGCCTTTGTGTGCCCCCTCCCCTCCTTGCCTTGTAGGGCTGGGTGTGGACCGGTTAACAAGAACTTCTTTTGAGCGAGGCACAGTACGTGCTGCGCGGGTAGTTACCATAATGGATTGTGTTGTAAGGTACTTGTGTGCCATGTAGCTCGCTCATTGCATCCTCCGAATCTCCCGGTCGGAAAGTTGGGTAAGGAGGTGCTGTACGAGTACTGGTACTGTACGAGTAGGCTTGCCTCATCCATTCAGTAGGAGTAGAAGCGCATACCGATCAACAGAGTACTAAGTGCTCTAGGGGAAAAAGAGCGAATCCCGCAGGTGTACTCGTTGTGCGCCACTAAATAGGTACTATACACGTGTGTTAGCCACTAATCACATTGCTCGATTTAAAAATTTGTATATTAACCGCAATTACTCACGTATCGGTTTAAAATGTAACCATCATAAAATTTCATATGGTCTAGCGGGGGGGTTTTCAGCGAGTGGAGCTACTTGTACAGTACATAGGGTGTGAGCATAAGTGGGGGGGTCGAAATTTGGTGAGGGTAACCAAGGAAACGACCAATCTTGGCGCTTTTTAGGGGATCTTGGCGCTTTTTTTGGAGGGGGAAAAAAGTCAGGCGAACGCTAAAATATTCAGAGAGCAACGAACTTCATGAAATACCGTTTTCTCATTGGCTAGGTGGCCCGGGAGCCAATCATACCCCTCTTCGCCTCACTTACCCTTAACCCCCTGTACAGTACTGTATCGGTGCAGAGGGCAGATAGAGAGCCTTGCGGGTTGCCACGTGAAAAGACCGATGTTTAATTTTGACTTATCGGGATCTAAACGCCCTGAAAAAGAGGCATTTCTGTGTTTTAATCAGCCAACTAATCCCAATCCGCTATCGGGGTGGGAGCTCTCTCGCTTCTGCTGCTGGTATTGGTAGTGGTGATGAGTATGGGCATGAGTGCGAATTCTCTGCGTGGTTCGGGTTTCATGTGCTCGGCTTAGAGAGAAGGCTTACGGCACGTCTTTCTGTAGCGCTTGCTCGGGTATACGCAGATAGCCCAATGGATACTCCGGTTGATGGTTGGATACGGAATATGAGGACGGGGAGGTGTCGTTTTGGTTTGGGCGGTGGTAGAGGTGATGATGGTGGTGGCTATTGAGTTGAGCAATTCTAGTCGGGTAAGGTTTTCTTGGGGGTTATTCTCCCTGACATTGTTGAAGTTTACTGAGTAAGTTAGTTGCATGTTGAATAGTAATAGTATTATGCTACTAAACAAGTTTAGCACGGGCATCACAAGTTTTGGGTACTGAGGGTTTTTTTTTTCGATTTTGGGCGGCTCGGGGGCTCCATCGGCGCTGTGGATGGGGCGGTTGGGTGCGTCAAGGTTAGGAGTGAAGCTTGCGCACTTCGCATCATACTCGCACATAGACATCAATCAATGCCGAAATGTCGGGATTCTTTACGAATTAGTAAATGTTACGGCTTTTCGAACCGTAGCTTCGCTGTATATTCTTGTCTGTGCCTCACCCTCAATATCTCTCAGCGCTAAAAATATATAATCCGCGGGGCATTCGTGGGTTCGTACCCAATGTGTTATAGCCGGCTCTGTCATGCCGGTCGGCAGGGGTTTGGTTTTTTTCCCGTCCCCGATTTACTTGCCCACAGCGTTTCTAACGGTGCCGGCACCTTAGAATTAATCTTCACGACAACTAATTTTTCCCAATTTTTCGACGAACAACATCCCATGCCATTATATTACTTATATTACTTATATTACTTCTTACTTCTGTTTAATGATCCCAAATCACGCAACGAACCTATTTACAGAGCAGATTTCATTCTGGATCGTTCTATCCGTGATAGCTCTTAAAGTTGAGGCGGAAATAAGGTGGGACTGGCAGGCCGGCGCTTTTATTAGAAAAAAAGGTTTTAGCTAAGTATCACACCAATTATTACCTAAAGAAGTAGTCACATTACTACATTAGGACGTGCGCTTACCCTGGACGGCACTCAGGGCCGATTCTAAGGTGCCGGCACCATACCTTTAGGAGATGAACGAAGGCAAGCCAAGCCAAGCCTTGTGGGTTGACGGCTCTGGCGGAAGGAAGGAGGGAAGGTGAGAAGCCCAAACAAGCACCCCCGCTCTGGAATAACTCGCGGAAGCTTCTGTGATGCGATATGTTGTAAAATGCGGGATGAAAAGGGGAGGGGGGGTGAATCGGCCAAAGGGAAGACAAATACAGCACGTAAAGTGAAGAGTGGGGGGAATGAGGAACACATTAGAGTTCAATACAGTAAGGACAAAAAACATAGTTTAAACATCAGGACTGGCGTCTACCTGCTGTACTGTATAATAGTATACTGTATAGTAATTGCACCTCGTTCACCGTTGTGCTCGTGTGGTTTTGTAACTTCAAGACCACCTATTGGCCTATAACTTACCATCCGTTCCCATACGTTACTGTATTCTCTTTCTTCCCTGCTCAAGCTTCACCCGTCCAATTTTCATCTCCCCCTCGAGGGCTAATTTCTTCCCTCACTCATACATTCTTTTTTCATCTCCTGAAAAAGCTCCAAATCACATTCTTGGGCTAGGTCAAACTGCGTGGGGAATCCCCCAATATTTTTTTCCAATTTGACCCATCTTGATTGCACCTTCCTAAAAAGCTATCCGACAACATAAGAGCCTAGACAGGGTTAACTTTATGGTTTGCAACCCGGGAGCAACGTGTTGCCCTTGAGCTGCCGGAAAACCAAAACCAGAGTGTAGCACCAGTAGAGGGTGGAAGTGTTCGGAGGAGAGAGCGAATAAGATTAGAAAAAGGAAGTGGAGGAAAGGAAAGACGAGAGAACTTTAAAAAGGGAAGATATGGGAGTCGGGCATCTCGGGGTGAGAAGAGAGGAGGAGGGAGGCGGATAAAATTACGTCTTTTTTTTTTGTTCTTGCCTTGTCCTGTTTTCTTGTTTTTCCTCGTAACGGTATCATAGGAAAGAAGCACATGTATGATATTTTGTGCTCGAACACGTCAAGCTCGACGGATACGATAATGCTGGTAAGCTTGGGTTGGGCCTTGGGGCTAAACTATTTGTGCTCACTCCTACAGGTTGGAGGGTATAGTGTGATAGCCGTCCAGTTATGTGCGAGATGCTGTACTGTACTGTACTCGCAAAAAGGCCAAAAGCAAAAAATTGTCCACAAGGAGGAGATATTTCCAAAGCATCCCACGCTTGCACAATAGCATGTAGGCTTCCATAACACTTTGGTTTTATTAGCTGAAACAACACGCATGAAAGGGTTACTGGACGGAAAGCTAGTCGTTAGCCAGAGGGTCGCTCCGGGAAAGAGGAAGAAGATGAACAGAAAGGAAGGAAAAGACGGCAAAGGACACAAGTGTCACAGCGGATGCCGCGTACATTGTGCAAAAATCAGAATTGAGAGGTGCAGGTTCGATCGCTGGTAGAACAAGGGGTGAGGGAGGGGTGTGCGTGGGGGGAGCGGGTTTTCAATGTATGAAAAAAGAAGCTTTTTGGCTTGTACTCGAGTAGGGGTTAAACCTTGTTCTGAACAGCCCTAACTGCACATGAATTCGGGGATCCCGGGTCGTCAACGGTTTTCGGTAAATTGGCTCCAGCAAGGATGAAGAAGAAGAATAAACTTGTTTTGTAATCCTTCCCCGGAACAAAAAAGCCGAGTATAGCATCCGCCTTATATTTACAGCGTAAAGACAACGGGGAATCATTTGGCTATAAGGACTAAGAAGCGGGAGGAGGCGAGGTGGATGTGGGGGGTGTGCTGGGGCGAACATAGAGGGCGGACTCACCCCACGAGCCAAAGCTGAAGGGTTAGGGTTTCGCAATAGAGGACACGGCTGTTGTTGGGATGTGTAATACCATGTGACCGATTCGCGGCATTTTTTTACGATGAGGCTTAGTAGAGGGAAATACTAGTAGTGTGTTTGAGGTGGGGGGGGACCTATAGTAGGTACTGCATCGCAGTCGCAGCTCATCGTTGAGACAGAGGGTGCTGTGAAATGACGGCCTTCCGGACCTCCCTACCAGTTCTCCGATTCGGGGTCAGAGGGGTTCGGATCATAATCACATCTTATCACTCGGTCTTGCTAGGGCGTGGCGGCCCGGCGGGCGTGCGGCAGGCCTTGAAATCTGAGGCTCTGAAGAGATAGTGCGAAAATAGAGGAGTGGATGAAAGGAGGAAAAGAGGGGGGCTATATGAGATTTTCATGCCCAGTGATACCGCAACGTTTACGGTCTGATCAAGGAACGCGCCAACCGATCACAGAACAAAAAGAAACAGCAAAACACCACCGCTCGAGAAACAAGAAAATCGGATCGAGTATCTTTCACACACACTTCTCTAACCTATGTATCATAGGGCGGTTGTTAATTTTTTTTTCTAGCAGAAAAATCCTTCGAAAATCCCCCCAGTTTCCAAGCGGTAGTATCCTGCCCAGTGACTATGGTAACATCTTCCGCTATCACTTGCGCTTGCGGCTAGTGTCTAAAAGCCACTGCTCTCCAAGAATTTGATAGCATCCTGCATGAACTGAGGGCCAGAGTGGTGGAATAGTACTTGATGGCCAGTCTTCGGGTAAACCTTGATATCGTAACTGGCTGCATTTGGGATGTAATCGTAGACAAGTCCGGGACTATCACCGCAGTGAAGACCACAGAAAGTAGCATCCTCTTGTAGAATAAAAACAATAAGTAAACCTCCAGTTTTTAAAATAAAAACAGAGACATTACGCGATTATCAAAGCAGTGAAACAAGCGTGCGGAAGAAAAACGGAGCAGGATGGGGGTGGAGGGGTGTGGTAAATAGACTTACCGTCTCCGTTCGCAACCATAACGTGACCCCTGTACTCTGGGGCATCAAGCATGTGTAGTACAAGTGTAATCGCGGCACCCAAAGAGTCGAAGTCTCGGTGCTCATGGTCATACACCAATTGCTCATGGTCGTACTTGCCCGCGTAGCAGGCGACGACCCGCGATTCTAAGGTCGAAGTGGATTGGTAAGTAGATGGGATGTCACCCCATTTCTCGGGATCAATTTGATTAGCGGATGCTTGGAGACCAGCCAGGAAACCTGGGTACACCCAGAGAGCATTGTGGGTGAAACCGTAGAGAATTATAGCATCGGCGTCTTCTGGGTACTGGTCCACGAGCGAATTCAGGGTCGCACTGCCGATCGAGAAACCGGCGGAAACGATATGTCTCCATTTCTTGTTCCCGATGCTCCCAGATCTGAGCTGCTGGATAAGCTGGTGAGCAGTTTCGACGTGGCTCTGCACTTGCGCTTCGACTAGGCCATCTGGGCGAGTACTGTTGCCGGCACCTGCGGACTCTTGGTTAGTAATTTGTGATAGCAGCGCGTATCCGTATTCGGGAAGATGAGAAATAGTACCAATTAGATCCCAAGTAAACGTAGCCCACCCTTCCTCGTTCATTTTTCTGGTCCAGCTGTACGTTTCACTCTCAAGTGGCCAATCCCTATGCACGTGGAGTACAGCTGTTAGCTGAGTAATACATGGATAAGGATAAGGATAAGGATAAGAGGAGGGGGAGGAATATGATAGGATGGGGTAGGTTAGGATAAGGAAGGATGAGTGCACTTACCACATTTTGGAATTGTACGTAGCACCGTGAATAAGGAATTGGATAGTGTCTACGCGTCTGCCGGAAACCTGACGCTTAGAACTTGGAGTACAGAGACGAGTGGTAATATCGTATGTCCCTGTGACCAGGATCTTCTTTTTTGCAAGAGCGTGGAAAAGGCCAATGTCGTATGCATCTCCATCACTACTGTAAGTCCTATCGCTGGTCTGCTCCAAAGTGATGGGAACGATCCGCGACACGCACTCCGCGCCCCATTCTGTGGTGGAAATGGACTCAGCTCTGCTATGGGAGCGCAGTCTGCGTTGTTGAGAGTGGGTCACCGGAACACCCGTGGCTGGGATTTTGAATCCCGATGCGAGTAATGGAAGGAGAAAAAGGGTGGAAAATACCGCGCGTCCAACCATGATTGTAAAAGGAATGGGCGGATAGGGAGGATGTGGAGTATATGGAGTTCTTTGCTGGAAAGAGCTCTCGGGCGGTACAACGAGGTTTTTTTCTGTTACGATCTTATTATTCTGAGGTCATTTGAAATTTATATACTGGCTCATACGCCACGACAAAATTGAGCTCGAGTTATATCTCATGAAGGGTTGGAAAAGATCTGCCACATTAAAGTAAGGAGCAACGTTTAGAACCCGAGTAATATGACACAGTATTGTTTTTTTAGCCTTTCTACGCTTAGATCAACGTTGATAGACGCTTTTACAGCTACCTAGGTGCCTAAGACAGAGCTGTCTTTTTATTGTATCGTATCCATGCAAAACTCGTTTACTGCAGCGAGGTCGACGTGATGTTACGGAGCAGCACAGGAGAGCCCATACCGGTACTGTACAGTACAGTACCTGTCCACTCCAAAAGTATTCGGAAGTCTTGGCGTTCCCGGGGCGTAAACAGTGCCAAGATTTTAGAAGCGAAGCACTCAAAGTTGGGCTATGACTTAGCCGGCCCCATTGTTCAGACTTCATTGAAACATTACCCCAGTTGGCCGGACTAACGGTTAAGTCATGATACTGTTCCATGTGAATAGTTATTTTGGAATCTGGGGCGGAGAGTGCCAATTAACACTTGGTGCTGTTGTGTTTGTCCTTGGGAGTTTGAACTCTTCTACCCGTGTCGTACTGGATGCTGCGCGGCAGCTCACGGCTTGTATGGCAGATTACTGAACGCCACCAGTATCGGTAGGTATAAAAGGCCTCGTTCATTCAACTTTCTGGTTGTTTTTGTCAAAATATTGTCTCCCCGATTTAAGGCGGAAGTTTCGTAGTCCGGTTTTATATTCGTGCGATCGTGTGGTATGTTTAACTTAAAGTGTTTGGTAGCATTGGGCATTAATGGGATACGGTGCTCAAATTTCTTGCCGAATGTCCACTCTTTTCTCCATTTACCTGAAAAATGTGCTCATTAGTGTTACTACTCTTGTGGTTCCCTCGTATTATTTATTGCTCAGACCAGGGAAGCTCCCACGCTAACACAAAGCCTTTGCCGCACCATAGAGTTCCACCCTCCGAACCTCCTCCCCCTGTAATGGGGCTGATCCCGAGACATCTTTTACTTGGTTTACAAACAGTTACAGTACCACAATTATGGTGTTGTATGGTGAAACCTGTGGGTCTGTACTTGTACACCTCGGCGTCATTCTTGCACGACCCAAATTGCCGTCCAGAGTCTATCTACCTTTGGCAAGTTACGCACAGTGCTGTGCTCTACGGTAGCGCACCGCGCTTGTAGCAGGCGAGAGGTGTTCAATAACAGGGGTGGAAAGTTTGTATGAGCGCTCGGATACTCACGAATTTTCCGCCGTGTATTTCGCGGGTTCCTGTTATAGGGTACTTCTTGCCTGCTACTAGTGCCAGGATCTGGAGCATTGCGGAAGCACAATTATAGTATCCCTAGTATGACCTATCAAGATGGTCGCTTTTCAGTGAAATGTTGGAATTTTTTGTATTAATATTTAATACAAACCGTCTAGCTAGGATTCGCTAAAAAAAAAGTCTTGTATAGTAATCTAATAGTAAAAGTACAAGTACCGGTGCTATACGAAGGGGGTAGGAGAAAATCTGGGGAATGTGGCTCACTGAATTTCTCTGGTTGGCAACCAAGACCCCTCCATACTTTTCCCGACCCCCCCCCCCGTACTGGTAACATTCTCCCCCGTATTAATATCCTTTCTTGACTTTTAACTTGTAAGTCATTAAATCATAACTAATGGTGTGATCAGAAGTGGCAACTACCTAGGCATTTTCCACTGTTCATGTGAAAGGAAAAATGATCATCCGCGCCGGCACGTTTTTCGCCGAGTGGCTCAGGCTCTTGTAAATGACCTAAGTTACCCCGAAGCACCGCAACGTTCTCCACCAGGGATGGGGGAGGGCCCGCGGAGGATACCCCCAGTCTTTCCCCGTCTGACGGAGAATTAAGTCCATCACGAAAAAAAGAAAAACTACGCAAATCTTACAGTGTCTACAGTACAGGCTCCTGCGGGTAAGCCTGTAACTTCCTCCAGAACTGGAAAATATTGGACCTCGGGACACTGGGAAGGGGAAAAAAGACCGGGGAGGTATGCTCCATGCTTGGTGTATGGGAGCGGTGGGCACGAAGAGGTGTTATGCGAGAGATATAGTTACAGTGGGGGGGGAGGGCATTTTAGGAGGCTGGAATGATGAGACCTGAGATACACCGTGTAAGCATTGGATAGAATCTGCCCTTTGAACGGGTTAGATATTGTTGATATCCCTAAATATGCTAGACATAGCCAATGCAGACAGCAGATGGGCAGGACAGGGCGGGTGAGCGGGGGGCCAGGGAAGGGCTAGCGCCCCATCTTCCTGGTGGTAGCCCTACTGCCGTGATCAGGGCCGCGTGTTTAACACAGAAGTCGCACAGTAGAGAAATATTCAGCCTTTCGTATACCTTACCGTACTGTGCTTACCACGGGAGACAAAGGTTAACTAAGGACTCTCTCATAGTGAATTTTAAATGATATTATATTATATGGTCAATATTATATGTTTATTATATATTATATATTTTCTTTTTCTTCATTCTTCGTTCTTCCTCTGGCGAGAATTTGTGAAACAGACGCTTGGAATAGGCGGGCTGTATTTCCTGCCCTATCGGCCTGGTCCTTGCGAGGCTAACCGGGAGGCAATCGATGCCTTATTTGAAAATTAACTTGATATCATAGGATAAGACAAAGACGCCTCTAGCCAAATAAAGCTTTAGTTAGGGCACGGGCGGGGAGTGAGCCGTACGCCGTTAAGGTACGTCGTGGGAAAACGGAGTCGTGATTAGGTATCGGTGATTTGTGATACCTACGTTTTTGAGCCCTACATCATAGGCAATGCGTCTTGGTCTTCTTCGCCGTGAATGATATTTATATGCCGTAGCATCCGTTGCGGGTATTATGCATCTCGTTTATTTATTTATTTTTCCCCTTTTCTTCATAATGGTTTCTTACAACTAGTAACCGGCACCGGTTCTAGTAGCCCGCAATCCAAACTCTCTCTCACCATAGCATGAAAAACCTTTGTGTCACCATCCTTTTTGTTCATTCGTTTATTCTTCTCGTGATTGAGTAGACCTCCCTGGTCCCTGCGCGCGGGTCTAAAGTCGCCAGTCAACTATTCGTTTATACTCAGCGTAAAATGTACTTTTGGTAGTTTAAATTTTGCCCTTCATGACCTTCTCATGGTTTCTAACTGCCTGGCTCACTAACCCCTCGGATCGCCAACCAAAAAGCCCCTACTTTAAAGAATTCACTGTCAGTAACTAGACCATTAGTAGTATATCTTCCTTCCTCATTTCTTGAGACCCACCTGCGTGTCACCTACCATTCAGGGCCTTGCGCACTGGCTGGGCTTGGCCCGGAAGGCGTGAGATGGAAACACCACCGGCGTTGCTCACCTGAAGGTAGGGGGTGAGCATAACATTTTTCTTCTGAAATTTCGATCATAGTCTTCTCAAAATGTAATGGTGAAAAGAGCGCGATTGGATGTGTCTCCTTTCAAAGATGCTTTTCTGGGTAGCAAAGTTTAGGTTGGTACATTGCCAGTGGGATACGGGTGCTTGCTATACTTTCCTTTTCGTGTATATTTATTTTAATTTTAAGTTTTCGTGTTTACTGCTTGAGAGATCAATCACTTTTTCTTATTGCTCTGCGGGTTTTCTACCTGTCTATTCGGATCACATTAATAGAAACAACTCATTCTGTCGTACTCACAAGGTATACCGAGAAAAATGGGCATGCTCGATATGGCCGAGCTCTGTACTAGATGTAGACTCAAGATTCTATATATTTGACTAGATCAAAGGTGCTCCTGTTCGGGTGACAGAGGCACTAAATTATGGAATTCTTGTTCTCTTTTTTCTTTACTTTTTTTCCCGCCCTCTTCTTTATACACTACATGAGTACCCCCTTCAATAAGTTACTGGCATGTTCTCTAATTGCTTTTTTATTTTATTTTCTGCTCAATAGAACTACTCGTAATTGTTCGTATGAGATGGATGTACTGCACAAGTACTTGTATTACCGATATGTGTTAACTGCAGTGCACTGTGGAGCCCTTGATTTGATCCTTGGCTTCCGTCTTGGGCCACATTTTATCAAACCTAGTTAAAATCGGGGCTCAGGAACTTGTTACAGGAGAGAAGTGCCCGACAAAAAGGGGGGGGAGCATATTTTCAATTGGCGCTCAGATGGGCACGGATTTTTTACCATAGTCCATTATAATATTATTATTTCTTTAATCCCCATTTCATGGTACCGTACCGTACTTCTTGCATGGGGCAAGTAGTAACCTTCGCTTTCATTCACCCCTCTAAAGTTTAGACGAATTTCCGAGCCGTGGACATTATCGCGATTTTTTAAACTTAAGGATTTCTGAGCGCGCGAGCCGATTCCTGTCTACCGGGGGCTTCTCATGCATGGATTTTATTCCGGGTGTGGTAATCCGGGGGATCGTAGATGACGGGGAAGGCTTTTGAAGTCGTATCATAGCCGGTTCTGTTATTCTCGGATTATTTGTAGTTTACCTGAATCAATTGTACACAAACCCTAATGCTATTAGTGTAAGTCGTCGTATTATGGTTAGTGTACTGTACTGTACTGTACCGTAGTCTACCCGAATTGATGGAAGCCCTCGCTGATCTGACGGAGGAGCATAATTCCCTACATTTCATCCCAACCAAGGGCTCGTCTAGTTTAACTAGTAGGCGAGAGGATAGCGCAACGGTCGAAGCAGAGATTAAATCAAAAGATACCTGCTTGATCCAAACGCACAATTTGTCGCTCTTATCGTTTAACCTTTTGGACTCAACCGAGGCATGGGTAGGAAACATATCCAGGGAAAATCTCGCCGGGATAGCGGGCGTCCTACGAGAAGGTAATCCTGCTTTAGCATACATTGCTAGATGCTTTCCTCGATACCCTCGATTGGGAGTGAACGAAGAATCTCAGTCATAACGATTTAGGACGCTCGTGCCACCGCATGCAACACACGTGCTGACATGGAGATGGAGCCCGGCGGCCGGATATACACTTTTCCTACTTTCTCTCTCACCCACCACCACCACCGCCCCCCACGCGCGGTGAGGGTTTCTGATTTCTATCTCCCATTTCAGTGAAGAGCTGCTGCACCGCCCTTATTGTATTAAAACGCAGGCATCTGTATCATTTCTCCCACTCCCAGAAGGGCGTTGTAGCTCACTCACCTCGCTCACTCACCTACATACATTATTAGAGTACTTGCTCACTCATTCACCACCCTAGCTGCTCGTGGGGAATTCCTTTTTCCTTAAAGTCCCTGTTCCGAACCTACATCCTTTTTCCTCCCTAGCGTTTTTCTTTTTCCAGTTCCTCCACATAACAACCCTTTTTATCCCCGTTGGAATCAACGGGCAGTGGTTGGAGAATTGTCGCTGCATTAGTAAAGCCACCCAAAACAATCCTATATCATCCGCCAGATTCCAGTTCTGACTCTCAGCTCACCTACTTCTTCGAAGATCTTGAACTTTTTTTTCTCGACCAGCTAGCTACCTTACCTTACTCCGCACTGAGCTGCTCATACCTTACCTCAGCTCTCTCACACTTACCTTAGCTTTATACAACCATGCCCAGAGAAAGAAGAAAGTGGACCGAAGGCGAGGATGCTATACTTCGTGATGCAGTACTGAAAGGTATGTATTCTGTTGCCTTTACTTGGGGGGTTAGGCCAGGTTTTCTGAATAGCCACTAACATTGGCACCTGCAGGTGGGGAAGGAGCTTGTGACTGGCATCTCATCGCTTCCTGTATTCCCGGCCGCACAAACAAAGATTGCCGGAAGAGATGGCACTATAAGGTAGCAGCAACAGTAAATAAAGGACCCTGGGAAGTCGCAGAGGACGAAAGGTTATGGGCCGCCGTCCAAGAGCATGGAAGCCGGTATGTGTTTCTCTGTATCCTCATGTTTTCGTGATTTCACGAAACACCTGGAGCGTCATAAAAACTGACGGTATGCAGTTGGGCATTAGTAGCACAGGTAATTGACAGAAGCCTCTCTATCACGTTCAAGCCAACTTTGGCTAGGTAATCCTAGCTATGATATAAACTAACTTGTGTCGTCGCAACGTTAAAGGTTGTTAAAACTAGAAATGGCGATCGTGAGTTTATCCATTCATCCTCGTCTCCCAGCTTTCCTGACCCTTCCTCGTGTTTACCCCCGATCTCATCATCAGTGGTTTCAAGTTTTTGTCTGTCATCTAACTCTCCTGAGTTGACAGAATGCTCCAAGCGCTGGTACGATGCACTTGACCCAAGTATCGATCATAGTCCATGGACTCCAGAAGAGGTATGTCCATTCAACCGAAATGCGGGCCCCACCAAATCTGTTGGGAAATTTATACCCAGAAATCACTGACATGTGTTCTCGGTCACTAGGATGTTCGGCTATTAGAAGCTATCGAGAAACACGGGAGAAACTGGAAGGCAATAGTTAAAGCTTACTTTCCTCGCCGGACGAGTCTGTCGGCCAAAAACAGGTACTATCTCCGAAACCACCGATCGGTGCCGAGAATATCTCTTGTTGCTTTGTTTTCCATTCTGCCCCCTTATGCAAATGGGCTCCCACAGACAGAAGAGACGTACACATAAGAAAATTCATGTTGACTTGCATGGGATTGGTTTTGCACATTCATTCATACATGTACACATGTGTGTGTGCATGCTACACGTGTAAGGCTAGGGGCTAACAGTTTAATTTCCAATGTTGGAAAAAACACAGATACTCGCTACTAATCAGGAAGATGGAACCTAAGAACAAGCAGTCCCAATCCGGGGGGTCCAAAAAAGCAAACCAAAAATCTTCGCAAAAGTCGCAACCCCATGCGGACACGCTGGAAGCTAGCAAGATACCCGCTCCCCAGTTTCGACAGAATCCAACAAATATGGGGATGAAGCCGGAGGAGGAGCGCTCGCGATCGCATGCATACAGAAACTCTCTATCTAGGGGGGTAGGAAGCTCACTAAACGTTCTTTTCGAGCCCAGTTGCCAGCCCAGGAATGCCAATAAGGATGGCAGTAGCGGCAGCACCAATCCTAGCAACACAAAGCGGGAGCAGCAGCAGCAGGAGCAACCAGTTGCGTTCGAAAGCCCGTTGTTGAGTCAGAAGGGCACACCAAGCGTCTCGAGTTATACACCCCCATCTTCCGAATGCCCAGCACTTTCGCCGGCGGACTGGTCTAGTCTGGTCACGAACGGTAACGCCGGGTCGGAGGCTAGTTTCCCCGTTACCACGCCCTCGGGGCGCAGTGAGGATATGTCCTTGTTCTTCAACGACTTGCACCTCACAGCTTCGCTGAGTCAAGGGGATCTCGTACAGTTCGCTTCTAAGCATCCTGAAAGAATGGTTGCGAGGTCGATATCCCTAGACCAGGGGACCATGGGAAGCAATAGAGGTATCGACTTTCCAAGGGATAGGACTCCCCGTCTTTCAAATGCCGGTCAAGATATGAGCGATAATACAGGTTCCCGTGTGATTACTGTGATGATCAACAGAGAGGTTCCGGAAACAGTTAATAGTATTGTCAATCATATTGGGCGGGAGGAGGGCGTAAGCATTGCGATTCATCTAGGCTGATCCCTTGAGTACCCGGTACGTTGATATGCGGGCGCTTGGGCGTTGGGGGTTTTATCTCTTGGCTTTTGGTCTTCTTTTTATTTTATTTTATTTCCATATGTATTTATCATTTCTTCATTTCAAGTATCATCTCTTTGCTGCTAGCATCGTCTCATCTCCTTCGTCTAGATTAGTGAAGATCGGGTTTATGTATGGAGGGCTAAAATCTTTATTCCTTGATCTGTATAGCAACCAAGCTCACTTCAACGGTGCGCCCCACAACCCAACTTTTTTAGGCATGACCAAATACCACAGTGATGGAGAGGAAATAAACAGCCCAGGTCACAAATATCTCCAGAATGAATCCGATCTTTCCCAGGTGACTCCGTTGCATGCACTCCACAGAAATTTCCCGTTGGTTCCGGGAGCGGGGGCGTACCCGACGTCAAATGATAGTAATCAAAACTTCATAAATTTGTGCCGTTTTGATGAACCGCCACCCAGGGGTACTACTCCAAAAATTAAATGCCATAGCTTCACTAGGCCAGACAGATGGTTTCAAATCTAGTTCCTGCAGGGGTGTCCTGGTATCAGCGTCGTGGTGGGGGGATAGTGGTAGGGACTCTCGACTTTCGGGGAGGGGGACTTTCCAAAATTTTGCCCATTCCTACTTTAGAAACCCGCGACCCGGGGCGAACTGCTACCGTTGAGAGTGCGCGGATACCCGGGACGCGGTTCTGGATTACGAGTTCTTCCCAGGGCTTTGAGGATGAGCCCCTGAGCTTGACGCATAACCCCCACCGGCACTAGAGAAGTACTTACTTGCCCAGAAGTCTGGTGCGCTTAGAGGCACGGGTACAGCTTAGCGATATCGGGTTATTCAGCCGTGTGGGACCAGAGTAAAAAAAACAAAAGTGTTTCCCATGGTCATCTGGGGGCAGAAGTATTCCTGAAGGCCACCTGCTCGCAAAAGGACTACGGCTACCGTGCCTGATACCGCCCTCGTTCTCATCCGCCCGCTATGGCGTATTGGAGGACTTAGCGAGACCCATATCCCGCCCGACTCTAAAGGAGGGGGGAGCGGCTGGTGATAGCCGTTGGGGCTTCAATAATTGGAACTAAAATGTTTTCTCGCTAGGAGAGTTTTTTCCCCCTTCAACTCCCTCTCATTAATTTATGCTGGAGTGAGCCTATCGTTAAGCGGTCGATCTATTTTGTCGATCCGGGCGGTAAGCTAACCACTATACGACTAGCGCACGCCAGGATCTCTGGCTTCGACTATGGGCGACAGGGCTGATTGCCGTTTCACCCTCAAACTTACCCCCAGATTTCCAAAGGGGATTCCGTAGACAAACTATGATAATATTCAATGCTGGTGAGATTGCAAATGTATTGCTAAGCAAGGCTTGGGGCCATCGTGGGTAGCCCGCTATCAACCTAATTTCGTATATACCTCAAAATTACTGATAAGTAGCGATCCAGACATCCTGGTGTTTCAATGGGTCATAGACAATTTATGTCCCGATTTCCGGTGTTCGCTAGCTAAAGGACCGTTTCCGCTTCGGCTATTATCATTTATTCCCTCGTACGTTGCTGCTCAAAGGGATCAAACCCCCTTGTGTTAACTATGAGTAAATCGAAGACATCAAATCATATGGGTGAAAACGCCTTGGTACAGCCAAGGCACAAGGGACTAACTGTTATTAAAATCCGAGAAGGGAATGAGAAATAAGGCTCTCTGCTGTCACTTGCGAGTGACTAGTCGTGAAGCGAGACATTGATGAGAAAAAAAACCCTCATCCGAAATTCGCTTAGTATACCAAGTGAAGTTGGTTCGGAACTACATACCTACGTCGGAGGGGGGGTGGGAAGTCCCTACCGTGGATTATTGAACCCTTTTTCGACGTTCGCTCCCACTCCAGCTTGGGGTTGGTCTTGACTTTGACTGCTCCTGACATCAGTTCCAGAGAGAGGATTCCGGGGGGTTATCTTGCATACTTTGATGAATGATTTGTGGTAGGAACGTCCGGGAACTCACTACTGGTTCTCAAGTAACCCGTCCGAATACCTTTTTAGACTTAGACCCGTGTTTTTAGTGTTATCTTTCGGGGCGTGGTTGGTGGAACCTTGTTTGACCCAACTTATTCACTGGTGTTTTTTTTTTCCTTCAGTTTTTTTTTCTTCCGCCTTTCTTTGCTTTTTCCAGCTGGCCGATCAACTTTGAGTACTGTAGTTCATTCGTTATAATATACCTTTAATAATGAGAGCCAATAGGCCAGGTGCCTAAAGGGTCACTCGATTTATCGTAAATCGTCCCCTTATCCGGTGCTCATCGTCACTACCATTCAGAGCCCCCCGTGTATCATGGTGCTTCCGTACCCACTGCTAATAGCGCTAGACATCTAGTGGTTGGTATCGCCACTGGAGCCCCGTATCGTAAGCTAAGGGGGCGTAACCTCTTGCGTGTGTGGTCCAATCAAATCCCGGAGGTACACTGACTGGCTCATCTTTTAAGATCGGCCTGAACTAGTGACAAACGCATTAGGATCTCCTCTAGTAGGGATGTCTAAAGCATACTAGACCGCTCAGCGGTGATCCCTGGGGAGGTTGGTGTGTATCTCTTGCTGTATACTTCTCCTTGCATGTTTTCTTTCTCCGCCATTTCCACCTTTTATCGTTTTTTTAACAAAAACATGATTATCGTTATGCGCCCCACTGATAGTGACTATGTTGAACCAACGAACTCCAGCCTTATTTTACTGCTTAGAGAACTTGACCTAGGAGTCTCATGGAAGGTGCAGGGGTGTCGACCTCGTAGTCCGTTCAGCATCATCCAGTATCAGACAGGGACGCGGCGTTTCCTAGTCTAGGTGTTTATCAATTTCCAACGAGATGTCCCCCTATTATAGAGCCTAAGGCTGGTTCGAAATTCCCCAAACCGGCAGTTTGAACACAAATGGCTATGATGTTTCCGGTATGACTTGTGGTTGTATAACAAGATCATGGCGTATCAATCGATGGTGGGAAGATCCGCAACACGACATAGGGGGAAAAGAAAAAACCGCCCTACGGCAGTAAACCCCCTTAAAGGGCTAAAAATGGTTGATCGGGAATTCTGATTTTTTGATCCGTGGGGGTCTCGTCACCACTCTATTCATTATATCAGTTGTATCGTTGAAGGTGGCAGATCCAATGGGTCCTCCGATGGTACGCCGCTAGTCGAGAAAAACAATAGTTGTAGACATCCCTGAGGTCTGATATCTAAGATCTCCCAACCCCCGCCCGAAGATTTGCATTAATTTAGATAAGGGGGTGATACACTTCTAAGGAAATTCCTTCTAGCATACGAAATCTTCGCCTTCTACGGCATATCCGGATTTCTCCTATCTGTTTTTTGATAGTGATTTAATCTCGGAGGCGAGAGCTGATCCCGGAAAAGCGGGCATGAGGCATCACTCGAGGTTTGTGGTAGAACGCCGGACAGTCAACCCCGTTGTCTGGCAGGGGGTTACAGAAACCCAATTTTCGCTGGTATCGGCAGTTGAAGCCATCGTGTTGTCAGCTTGAGGTTTAGCCCAAAATTACAAACACTCCAGGCTCCCGTAGGAATTCACCGTACGCCCATATTAGCAACACAACGGTTGAGAGATTCGGGGGAGGGAGTAACCAATATCATACCACTCCGGTAGTAAACTGGTAGGCGGAATAACACAACGCTGGGTAGCCTCTCTCTAGCCAATTCCTTAGGACAGGCGGAGCAGCCCCCTCGCCTCCCCATCAACGTATCATATTTACAAATTGGTATTCCCAATGAGCCACCACCATCATTACCACCACCACAGCCACCAAACCACGGCCACAGCCACTACTGCTACAACTAGGAAGTCAACTCATCCAACCCTCCCAGATCACCAATCTCCAGCATCGAGTACTTTTGATTAAACCAGGAAAGGTGCCACAAATCCTCCGGCAACGGGGGGTTTGTGCCCTTGAAAGGGTTTCCGAATCAACCACCTTAATCCTGATTCAGAAGGTGACAAGTACTTTCCTTCCCAAAGCTGAGAAAAAGATATACAGTTTCGATGATTGCGCTTAAGGGTGCACATGGCCACCACTCTTGTGAGATCCAAGAGGCCCCGGGCCTAAGACCAATCGACGCCGTCCCGGAACCCTGCATGTCCCCATCTACCAAGGCCTGTGGTGTGAGAAACCATTGGAGTATGACCTGAGCACTTCAGGGGTGGGTGGATGTCCGGAATTGAACTCCGGACGAATAAGAATGCTCGGGCATACTCATGGCGATGTAAGTCCTCTCCGGGAATGATCTCGAGTTAGCCGGGTTCACCGCAGATCACTCGCGGTGGCCCAAACATGTGATGTCTCCGGCAGAAATAATTTCTAAACTCTGGGAATATACCACGATAGCTCTACCGCAGAATGTTCCATCCGAACGGAGGTCCCCCGGGATTTCGATCGGAATTGAAGTCGAAGACTACAAACCTTTGTTGTGGAATGTAATAATGAAATGTGGGGGGGGGAATAGGCTAGTTCTTCCATTTGCCGGCGCCAGAACTAGAATACTTGAATTTCATTCCAAGGGATCGGAGTTTCCTCTTCTGATAAGGCCTGTTTTATTTCTTCCCCCCTATCCGCCTCAGAGGGGGGCCGAAGGTAGCTTTCTCCCCCTTTTCCCCAATGAGGGGAATACTGGACATTTTAGAGGGTTCAATAATTTTAATTCTTGCCGTACGCATATATCTCTCCCCTGTGGGAACTGTGGGTTCAGGTCGCTACTATTTCTCAGCAGTACCTCGCTCAGCGTAGAATGAAGCAGCCTGAATGCATTGCCTAAATGATGGAGAGAAGCATATGGTGAGTGGTTTACCCTCCCCTTTCCACGCGCCCTGAGGATGCCCTCTTCGAATGGATACTGTCACCCATTAGTTCTCGTCCCAAGCAAGAAGTCCCCAAAAAGAGGGACAAAAGAATATACGGCAAAAAAAACTCCTATGTATCTGAGAATCCGTACAAAACATGCCCCCAGCTTTCAGATACTTCTCAATTGAAAGGAGTACAATCTCCCGCACACTCCAAAAGGTAACCCAGAACATTATAGTCCATATCCTCCTTATACACCCGTAAACACGCCTCCTCCCCATTAGGGAGGATAGTACCGCACAGTAAGAGCCTTAGTACCACACGCTTTCCGTCACTCGTATGTTGTAGCCCAAAATCCCCACAGCTCCTTTGGCATTGCACTCGCACCTGTAGCGGCCTTAAAAGTGCCCTGTCGAGAGGTATCGGGAGTGAGAGTTGGTCAGCTATGCACCGCAGACGATGCCTACTGGGGCACTGGGTCAGTAACCTCAGGATAGTGCCGCAAGGTGACTATGCAGTTGCTGTCGTAGCCGTGGGCGAGACATGAAATTGCACTCGGTTAAGCTAGGTCGTTATTTCCGTGAAAGGATTGATGGAGTATTGGGCAAGGTGAGTAAATTTCTGTAAATTCGGGTTCATTTGGATGTGATCCTCGATCCTCAGACCTTTGCTCTCCCTGAAGGGGACATTACTGAAACTTAATCACGATCAATACTTGTACTTCACCACCGTGCTTAATGACCGGAAAGGTGTTAGTAATAACACTAGGGGTGCACAGACTACTGAATAATGTGGTTAGGACCGCTAGGAGCTGTAGGTTCAAATAAGATTTTTACCCTTGCTTTGTTTCGGAATCGCAATGTAAAAAAGCGCCACACTCTAACCCTTTATAGCAATGGCGGAACCTTTCAGGGCTCTAGTTTATGCTCAATTGCAGGTTTCGACTCGGCTGTTTCTTAGTTCAACGTACTACCGCCTAGCTGTTCTACTGGATTATTCGTACTAAGCACGGTGCGTTGAGCTTTGACCACTTTCCCAGTAATGTGACTGTAGCGGCGTCTGAGATAACCGTTTCTCCAGCGGGGTGTTCGTGGTTGTGGACCGAGCCAATTGCAAAACAGAAACTGGGAGTGTGAAAGAAGGTCAGTGATAGCATGTAGATTCATAGGAGTGCGACGCAGTAAAATATTAATCCAGACAGTGCGAACCTACCGGCTTAAGCACCTCAAGACAGTGAGGGAGCTGGAGATGACTTTCTCTCTCCATACCATAGCTTGTCCGAAGTTTTTAGCCCAATAAGACCCATCTCCCATAATGCGAAAATTTAGCAGGAAGCTTCCTTCTGTATCCCAGCCCCGGAGGGAGATACTCTTTGATTATGTTTTCACACCGCCGCCTCCCTTCTTTCGCCCTCCCTCCCATCCCTCCCCTCTTGCCGGACAAGCCCCCCTTTGCTGACAGGTAGGAGTTAAGTTAGGACATAAGCAAGAAGTGATCTGATTAGATGGGTCATCAGATCGCCAGGTATATTGGAGTTTTTGAGATAATTTGTAGAGTACATGATATGAATGATGAATGAGTCTTCCAAAATGTTTAGGAGGGCTTTCCCACCACTCATAACTTATCACTCGAGAAACCTGTTATATTTGGTGTTTATCCGCCGTACAGAGTAGTGCCGTTTCACCGCTAATTTTCATATTACCAGTAGTAGTCTCGTTTCACAATTTGTTTCTCCACTACTACCTGTCCTAGGCAATGAGTATCCGAAAATAGGGACCGCAGAATGTGTGGTGAAATACTCGTTCATATTTGAGCGCTCAAGCAAACCCATGACTCGTATCCCCAGACACTTTCCGCCAGGGACGAGTAGTCCTTTCTTCGCTATTATGCTCCTTTTGTTGTTAGACTACGCTTGACTTGTCTCATATCTTCCCGGCCCATGTCATAACTTCACAACCATACAATATTCAACTACGATATTCTCCTTTTTCTCATGACTCGCCATTCTTCGTCTTTCTCTTGTCTTAGTCCTTTCTGAGTTTCTTTTCATGATCCCAACCTCTGCTCTCCTCAGTTTTTCCCTTCTTTTGTGTTCTACCTTTCCCCGGTTCGAGGATATAAACCCACTCCTGTGATAGTAGTAGACAACCAAGCTTCATTCTCTCTTTCTCCGGTGACCTCCAACAACAACAACAAACCCACATCAGCTAGCGTCCTCACCCTCGCCACCCCTCCCCGGGGTTCAGCCGAGTCATCTCATATCGCGCCTGATGAAATTTCGGTCCCTAATATTACAGATTTCTCCTACTTAAATCCTTCCACCCCCGCGCATTCCCTCCCTATAACCGGAGAAACCGCCGGGACTAAGCATATCGCATTGTGAAAAGAATCGAAAGGTGAGCCATTTCTTAATCCTGCAACGAGTGTACTTGCAATCACAAGAATTGCCGGAGCCGAAAGAGGTTAGCGATGAACAGAGGTCGAGAAAGGGGAGAACGGGGAAAGTGCCTTTTTTCTGATCCAACCAACCTGGGCGCGGTGTTTACCGGTCGTGGGATTTCGCGTCTGGAACACTATGCCGTAGCCACATGGCCTGGGGGGTATAACGGTATTATAATATTAATATCATTTCACCGTTGGGTTGACCAATGGCCGAGGGAGCGTTAGGAAGGGGGAATACCTGAGACTTTCCTTCTTCAAAGGGTATTGCAGAAGAAGCCTAAAGAACGCACTAATAGATGGAGTGGTGTGAGTGAAATCACTGCGGGCCAAGCACAACTTGACGTAGGAGGATGATGCACTAAACGATCGCCGGAGATGTTAGCTGGGGATGGAACAGAGGATGCATGTGTCTCCCTGAACAGCTAACAACTCTGAAAACCGAAAGAAACCCCGTGAGCTAAAACGATTGAACGGAACACCTCCGGGAATAGCAAGGGCTCAGTGGAAAAATCGAGAAAAACAAAGGAACAATCTACCGTCTCACTGGACACTCCGGAGTTATCCCGGACATGCCAAATCCCGATGCCGAATGCCGGGGAACGAAACAGCAAACTAAACCAAACACTCGATACCTGACGTCTAGTGGCAACGGGTATCAAGGAACCAGAACCAACACCCATGACTTCCGTCTAGCATAGGATGTGAAAGCAACTACTCACCATGCTGTGCCTGACTGATCGCCGCACACCTCACACTCCCATGCCTTATAACCGCATGTCCACTAACCGCATGCCATAGGCTATCCAACAATTGCACCTTGAAAACACTCGAAAATCTTAGGAAAAATCCCCCTTCGTGTCCCAGACAAATTCAGTCACTGACTGACCAAATAAGGACGTCACCAATTGGGCAAACTGGCTCTGAGAGCGGAGCCCGGCCCCGGAAACCAACCGCCTGTCAAGAAAACGAGAAAAAAAATTGGGGATGTTTTGCTAAATCGAGTTAAACCACGGTCCGATATACTTGTATGTCACGCAAGAGGAATCTTTTTTCCGACTCCCGCCAGATTTCCAAGAGCATTCAAAATCACAATAAGCCCTGTCCCGTACGAAGGCCATTGCACCGGTGTCACCCCGCATTTACGAAAAAAATGTATGATATAATAATTATGGATTACCCGGTGGGGGGAAAAGCGCCGGTATGGATGCGTAGAATGGTACGAGTAGCGTTGGGGGGTTAGGAAGGGCGGGGGAAGGGAGGAGAGTTACATCCCATCGGGTTGTTAGAAGAAATCGCTGCAGCAGCCCACCGTGATGGATCTGGTCCGACAGATTGACGGAATTGCAAACGCCAATTAATAAGATCCAACATGTCCAAAACCCACAGGCTATGCCGTGTCATGAATGCACTAATCCTTTTCAAGGCATCCTGTAACTGAATCAAGAGATTAGAGGTCTGTGGGAGATGGCGAACTTCAAATGTTGTTACGGTATGCGGAAAGGATACATAACGAGTTGTAGAGTCCCTATTTACTGGGGCAACTTCTCTAACGGCTGCACGTGGTCGAGGGCCCCGGAGGCCGGGTTTATAGAGGGCCATACACCGGGTCGTAAACACTACCGTACAGATAGATGCCAGGGGTGATGTTTTTGTAAATGATAAAGACACCCCCCCGGGTACTTGCGGCCTCTTAGATAAGTTAACGGTTAGTACGGTAAGAGTTCCGTAAAATCTCGCACATAAAGCACAAGACAGCACTGATTAATATTGCCTCTTGTTGGCTGGCGAGGGCTCTTTGAGACAATTTTTGTCACTGCCGTGGCAAGGATGCGAAGCCGGTCACCCACCACAGTGGACACTAGGCGTGACTAAGCCTGGTGGTGCTTGTTATATGCGAGGTTTTAAGGTAGTAGATTTACTGACACACTTAGAGCCACGTTGAGGGACCATAGAACAGGCGGATATTCACCCCGGCTCCCTTGTACAAGGACCCCGTCTATTAACCGGAACGGGCAGGGATCTATTTGGCTGGTTGACCTCGAATAACTGCTCTATAACTTCTTGCCAGTCCATTGTAGCGATAGTATCGGTATGTGAATTTACGAAGAATGGCTGCGGTGCAGGTTAGCACCCTGACAGATATCTATCAACAGTTTTCGCCAAGAAGATTAACAGTAATATTAACATGTCTGGGCATTCCCTCTGCCAACAAGATTTTGACCTACTCCTAAATCCCCAATATCCCCATGAAAACCTGAGATATTCCCAATACGTAAAGGATCACCCGCTCTATCGTTCAACGGAACTGTGATTCTTATTGGGGCGGTGGTTGAAAATGTTTTGGTGGTTGGAGTTGGATAGTATTTTCTTGGCGTAGTACTCCAGGGACAGAGGTCCCTCACTATCGGGATTTGCGGGGTGGGATTTCACGCGTGGAAGCGGTGCTCGGGTCGGTTACCAGCAGCGCTCGAGCCCCAGGAATAATAACTGGCTTCCACCACTGCTTCATGCCATCATGCCGGTACTCGAGTGCCGTACCTGTGAACCGCATCATGTGTATCATCATAACAGAAACCCCATCGAATCAGTCCATCGCAGGGTCGCCACCTTCGTCAGAATGGCCCATTCCTCCTTCCCTTCTGTTGTGCTTCTCTCCCCGGGAGCACCGTCGCCCTTCCGTTGGCCCTGGCGGCGGTGAAGTTACACCGTCATGTGAACACAACATTCACCAACAACCTGGGCAATTAGCACTCTTCCTTCCTGGCCATCCGTCCACATCAGGTGCGAATGAGCGGCAGAAGTGGAAAAGAATCACTGTGCATCTTTTCCATCTAACCCTTCATCGACTCTGAGTCCAGTCACCGGTTTGACGCTTTTGAAGAGAGATGTTCACGATAAGCCCAAAACTACTATGTGTCTCGGTTGCGAGGAGATCCCAATTGGTCCGAAGCAACAAGGACATGTCTCAGCTACCTGGATCTCATCCACCTCTACCGGTACGGTAATCAGACTGCCCAACACGAACAACAAACAGCACGGAAAAAAGCTCAACTGCCTTTCCTGTTGCGTCAATAGGGAAAGAATCGTTTCACCGATGTCGCGAGAATACCGTGGATGCGGCCTTCGTACCGTGGGTTATGCCGACTCCGCGGGTCGAGGAAAAAAAGAAAGAAACTGAGGTACCTTAGACACCCTCCAACAGCTTTATGGAGATATCCTGTTGGCTTTATCAGCGAACTAAATCTAGGACTTTCTTGACTATCGTCGATATGTCTAAGGCAATACCGGTAGCGCCTTTTCTTCAACTCGACTAATTTTGTACAATTTATGAAAGCCCCAATAATCCGGGGTCGCCAATAGATGGCCAGGGCCCTACGTTAGGACGGAAGGTGAAGCATCCGAAAGAACACGGCGCTCTCTATTTGAAGAAATGTCGACAAATGGTGTGCATACAAGCATTGTACTGGTGGATTTAGCGCAGCTACTCGGATCCGAATGATCGTCAAGGCCGTAGTCGTCAAACCATTCCCAGATATGTTCCATATTCAGGGAAAAAGCGGAAAGAATAGCCAAAACACACGATGTCGGCGCGGCAACGTGCTCGCCAAGTGGGGTAGTTGTGGGACGCCTGGGCTAGTACAAGGGAAAAGAAAAGCAACTAGGTTGGAAATTTTACTTCTTAAGCGGCCCACCCCCACCACAACATTCGACAATTCGCACTCTCATTCCCTTACCAGCCATCCATCCATCTTGTTTCCATTCCTCTTCCCTTCTTCACGATAAACTACTACTACCAGAATGACCACCGCCGCCCCAAGATCCGTCGTTGACGCAGAGCAGCTCCTCGCTCTCTCTGATATCATCTCGAAGAACGCGAGAATTGTGATCAATGAGTGGTCCAAGAACCCCATTGACATTCCTGATACTAAGGACGGTGTCTCCCTCCCCACCCCTGAGCTCTATCAGGCTCGTCGTGAAATTCTGGCGGCGGCCGGTATGTTGACGGAGGTTGTCGACGAACCCCAACACCGCTTGCTTGAAGTTTCGTCCCAGTACTTTGAATCCCGTGCTCTCCACATTGCTGCCGAGCACCGTATTCCCGATATTTTGAAGGGACATGACAAAGAGGGTGTTTCCGTTCAGGACCTTAGTGATAAGATCGGAATTGAGTCCAAGAAGCTTTGTTAGTGTTTCCCATATATCTCTTGAATTCAATGGATGCTGGAGACTAATTGGACTGAATAATAGCCCGTGTTATGCGCTGCCTCTGCTCTAACCACCTCTTCCGTGAAGTAGAGGAAGACCGCTTCGCAAACAACCGGATCACTGGTGCCCTCGTCGGAAATGAGCCATTGCGGGCATACCTCATGCTCTTGTAAGCCCTCACTATACCCACTATTAGATGTCAATATTAACCCTTTCTTTTAGCGGTCTCGACCTATACAGTGCCTCTGACTACTTCCCCAAGTACCTCATCGACCCCGTCAAAGGCCACTCATACGATGTCCACGTCACTGCCTGGCAAGATGCCGTCGGCACCAAGAAGTCCCGATGGGAATGGCTCGAGGAGAAGATCCCCATTGATGCCCCCGACTTCGGCCGTCAAGGCTACCCACGCAATGTTGTCGGTGTCGGCGAGACCAAGGTCGAGCCTCCCGCCCCAACTTCTACCGAGACTAAGCCCCGTCCTGAAATTGAGATCTTCGGTTTGGCCATGTTGGGTGGTGGTAAAGTCACTGGAACCGCACACATTCACGGTAAGCATCACACCGAGGGGTTCTCCCTTTCCCGCAACGGAATATTGTGTACTGATAGTCCAAAGATTACCCTTGGGAGTCTCTAGGTAATGGAACTATTGTTGATGTTGGTGGTGGTGTTGGTAAGTCTGCTCTGTCACTTTCTCCAGGGACATTTGAGAGGGCATAATACAGCGAGCTAACGAAATATCACTCACAGGTGGCTTCTCCCTCCAGCTCTCTAAGCGCTTCCCCAACCTCAAGTTCATTGTTCAGGACCGCCCTGCAGTCATCGAACAGACCAAGCAAATCTGGGCCAAGGAGAACCCAGAAGCACTCGAGTCCCGCGTCACCCTGCAAGCCCACGACTTCTTCAAAGTTAATCCGGTGAAGGGTGCAGACATCTACTGGTTCCGTTATATAATGTATGTTCCCACTACCCCACTACCCCTCCCCCCCTCCTCTTTCAACTCCCCAACATTTCCCTTTTCCACAGGAAATGAGGGGGGGGGGATTTTTTTTCAAAAAAAAAAACATTAGTCCCCCATTTACTAATCATCGCTCCCCACAGCCACGACTGGTCTGACGAGTACTGCGTGCAAATTTTCTCCTGCATCCGTGAAAGCATGTCCCCCAAGTCCCGCATCCTCATCTGCGACCAGGTCATGAACACCACCCTTGGGTGCCCAGAACTTGTGCCTGCTCCCTACCCACTCCCTGCAAACTACGGGTACCACACCCGTTACAGTCACCAGCGCGATCTCTGCATGGCCGCTATCATCAACGGTATCGAGCGCACGCCTGCCCAGTTTAAGGATATCATTGAGAAGGCCGGTCTCGTTGTCACCAGGATTGTCGAGTGCAGGAGCGCTATCGGGTTGGTTGAGGCGGGGTTGCCCAATCATGAATAAAGGTATCCCAAGTACGGAAATAAGTATATAGTTAACTGAAAGAAAAAAGTATGGGGTGGGCGAAGGTGGAACAGAAAAAAAGGTATTTGTTATTCAACATATTCATTTCTGATGCCTTTTTCGTCCGTGGGGATTTTTCTTCCCTTTTTATTTTATTTATATTTCATTGTTTATTTTCTCCATTTGGTCATCGCGGCGCGGCGTGATTTTCATTCATCAGATTCTTTACTTTTTACTTGGCCTTTGGGGGTGGGGGGGGTTTTTTTTTTTTGGTATAAAATGAAATGGGGATTAGAGACTCAAATTCAGATAGCCTTGCTGGGTGTTTTGGATATCTGTGTTTTCGTAATGGGGATAAAATCACGCGCAGTTCTACGTGACTCCGGTTTGGATACATTATCCGGCTTCGGAAAATCCGACAGTGGCTTGCAAAGTGCGAATGCATCCTACAGTGGACAGAGAGGGGGTGAGGCCGGAGAAGCATAGTACAATACAGTTCAGTACCAAGTTAGCATATCCTCATTCGTAAGTTAACCGTGAGCACTCCACTCAGCGATCCGAACAGATATCCACATCACCGCTCATAAACACTGGGTAAGTAACAATTATCAGCGGTCCTTCGCCGCGGCCTCGTGCCGTACGATCGGATTTTCCCACTTATGCTGATCGGCGTTTCGATCATTTCCCCCGACTAATGTCCGACAACCCCCCACACCGAAATTTTCCGCAAGACACGGGATATATTGTGGTCGATTCAACACCCGACCTACATGAGAAACGGCTCAAGTAGTTATGGACTTGGATGGTTTACACGGAGTGTGTTATAGGGATGTGCGCTGAGATCGTGGAAATTTATCTGTGCGTGCTTGGGGTATCGTAGCGTTAAGGGGGAGACGGTGTGTTGGTGGTTAGACTAGATTATGGATTTTTACTACTCGAGCAAGCGAGATGGATGTCGTGTTTGCGATAGGGCAGTGTTTAATAGGGTGATTGAGGGTTGACCTCTGACTTGGTCTTCTTCGGGGGTTCTGTCGGGCGTCGGAAGTGTTTGGATGGTATTTTGGTTGTGGGTTCATATATTTAATGGTGGTCTGGGAAGTGCTAGATGGATGTATGGTATTGAAAATAGCTGCCTTCGTAGGATTGTCTTCTGATGCGTCTTGATACGGTAGTATGGTGCTCGGTGAGCCACTATAATGCAAAGCACATACCTTAAGATTTGCCTTTCTCATACCAGCAGCTATCCTAGAGCAGGTAGGAACCGCAAGCTAATATACACATTCAATTACGGGCCATAAGATTTTTGTAAGATGTTTGACAAAACTCCTCCGTGCCTGATGATCCGTTTGAAAGACTTCTTCCATAAACTACTTAGGAAGGTCATAGGAGGCGTTATGGAAAGCCCACTTCCCACCTCTCACTTTCCCTACCCTCTCGCCCTCCCGTGAATCATACGCATAAACCTTGTATGGTATCTGCCCGTATCCCCACCTTTATTAAAAATCAAAAAACCGTCACCTTTCCTCCCCATCCTAACAGCCCACCCAAAACCTACTGTGGACGCGCTGCACAGTACATATAACTCTGGTCCCGGTGCAAGGAAAGCAGCCCTCCCACTCTTGTATTCCCCTTCCCCCGATTGTTGAGTGGTACTAACCTTACTACCTCTTGGGCTGTATGTCGGGGAAAAAAAGCAAAGGAGGTTTGCAGGCTAGCCTCATCCTTCGTGTGCCGGACCTGCTAGTTTCTAGCAAGCAACGTCAGAACCTCTGCTGCCGCAAGATCCAGTTCGCCTAGCACCACCGTTATAAGTATTATTACTGTTTGAGTTTAGGTCCGGTTGTCGAGAGAGCGCGTTAGGCATGGCTAGGCCGGCCGGTTGGTCTGGCGGTAATAGGATGTGGTGTGGCTGACCTACAGATGATGGCTTGGGTCTGGAGCCTAGATACCGAGGGAAGGGGGGGAGATGTGATATCTGTGCCTTTTTTCTTTCTATCATTTTGTAGGGGTAGCCCGATGATGGGACAGGCATAGGACTCAGAATAAGGGTAGGAAAGAGGAAAGGCGAGGTAAAAAGGAAGGAAGGTGGCGGAATGTGGTGTAGTTGTAGAACCTAATTGGCTTGATTGAGAGTAGTGCGGTATTAGTATTAGCTGATACACGGAAAAAAAAAGTGCTGACCGAATGGAGTTATAGTACTGCCAAGGGTTTGTAAAAACCTAGTTTCCAGTACTTGTTCAACGTCCTCTGTCCAAACCTCCAGGAAATAGCTGCTTTCCACTGCAACAGGAAGATTTCACTCTCTTGGAAGTGTACATCCGGAAACAAGAAATAACCCCGGAGCGTATCAACCAACTGGGCCTGTTTTTAATAATGAAGGTTTGGGTGGGAAACTCACGGAGGTAGGATACTGTGCTCAACCACTGTTTATCCCACCCACAGATCGCACTTTCCCTCGAACACCACTACGGCTGTTTACTCATTCTCCACGAAGCCCCCGACGCCGCACAAATACCTGATTCGCCGGAAACCATAATTTCTGCCTCCCCCCACATACCAATAAGCCCTCACGAATAGGGGCGTCCGAAGATCATTAGTGAAGAAAAAATCATTCGGCCAGTCGGACCGCTCAAGCCCCCGGAGGTTAATATATGATGATATAAGACGTAGCAACCACTACCGCCGCAAGAAAAGAGTCCGACCCTAGGGTCAAGTAGGTAATACGATTAGTTCTAACTTGAGATGCTTCATCGCCATATCGTCTGCTAGATAACTTGAGTGCGGTGTGTTCGGAACCAAAGTTTATTATCATGACTGGGTTATTAGGATGGGTAATTCTTTACTTCTTTTGTTCGCCCGCTCCTGCGCGGTGTAGTTTCGGAGAGTGCCATGGATGGTGCGGTACTCGTATGTTGAGAGCAAATCTTGACAGATGAACCCGACCCGATCCGAATTGAGGAGATTACCGGAGGTGTAAGATCGTATCGCACACTTGCCCGACAAGTTGCCAAGCCGGTGCAGCAGCACGAGGTACTCGCCAGAGCATTGGTCGTCTGTACTCGTACGAGCACTGTTTGTAAACTCGGAGAGCTGGACATAGAACGCGCACCGTTCCCTCCGTGTGCAAGATCATTCAAACTCTTATCCCCTTCCCTCCCACCTTCCCTGTTCTCAATGGCGAGGGAGGGTAGGGGCAGGCGAATCAAGGTTTTCTGCTCCTTTCCCCCCCCCTTTCTTTATTCTTTGTTTTTTTTCGGCCTGCTCATTGAATGGGTTGTCTGAAATGAGCGGTAAGTAGGTATAAGAGGATCGTTTGGGTCGTTTGTCGAATTTTTTTACTCTGGCCCGGTCGGTTATGTTGTGTTAGGGTTGTCGTGCCATAGGAGACGAGATGACTGAAGTGCGCGCACGTTGCACGCGTACTTTATCGAATGTCGATATCCTATTTGGTTGGTGCCACTTTTGTCCTTTCGGAATGGAATTGGAGGGTGTACTGATGAAGCGTTTTGGTAGGGCGGGAGGGATTCCCTTGGTTTTTCGTTCTCTCACGAGGCCCAGCGGGGAAGGAGGATTGGGGGGATGAGGTTCGAGGGAGTGAGGCATACGAGTAACGCGGAAGGACGATCCACTTGCAACTAACCCCTCTCCCCCCGCAGGTTAGGAATGGTGATACTGTATGTTCACCAACTCCGTTTCTTGCACATGGTCTAGCTAGCCGACGGGTCTGCCGGCTAGTTGGGAGCCTAGACCGAACGGAGACTTACGTATTTCGTACTCTGCCATTGTTAGACAGAACCTCATATTCTCGCTCTCGTTTTTTCACTATTGCCAACCAATCGACCGACTGTCGCTCCACTATCACCCCAGCAACTTGAACCTATCGTCAGCCATGAATTCTTACCGTAGCGGCAGGAACAAGAGATCCGATACACAAAAGGGGATACAGGCTCCCTTACCGTGAAGAAAAATATATCCCTGGTTCCTAAAATTGGAAAAGGACCTAATAATCCCAAACTCCGTATCACTCTACGAGTAGATAAGACAAACGTCGGGTTCTTTCCCAGTCCCGGTTGTCCTTGGGGTCTTGGGAAATGGAGGAAATGGAGAAACGAATGGAGAAGGCTTGATGGAACAAGGAAAGAGGATCATTTGCCATCCTCGCGAGTCCTTACGGTTCCGGAAATCTACCCGCTAAATCTGTCGTTAAATCGGGGATAGAAGAGTGCTGTCTGCTGTCCGGCGCCAGCGCGGTGGAGAGAATGCGGTCTCATTACCTATGATTTCACAGTATTGTGCTTCCTCAGTCCAGTGGGATGAGGGGCAAAAAAATCTGAAGCGTCCTAGAGAGGGCAATTGTCTTTCCCCATCCTACTACCTATCTATCTATATCTATCGACCAACAACCCTCCACCCCCCCGCTACAATCCTTTCAGGTTACTCTACTGCATACAAATTGAGCACCCTCTCGCTCTTCTTCCATACCCGCAGCGGTAGATGACCGTAAAGCAACTTGACCGTCATATGTCCCACACCAATTGCCCTGCATGAACGGACATATCGACGGTACCTACGATCAGTCTTACGTGCCCGTCGTGCTCTTGTTCGCTCTCGTTCAGCAATAATCCCTCGTTCCCCCCCCCAAAAATAACTATTCTCTGAGGAAAGGGATGCACTGATAGAGACTGCGGTACTGTACAGTACTTCTCTTCACCCACCACATTCATAGGACGTACATGATCAGGGGGGCTACCCTAATATTACTGTCATTACTGTGCTTTCCCCCTGCCTCCTCTCACCGCTTCACTGCATTTTTGCTTCCTTGGTCGGTTGGTTGGCGGTCAAAATGTCAGCGTGCATGATTGGATAGAGCTTGCTTTCTTGCTTGGTGCCCGAAAAACCTCCGTTAGCCTACCTCCTACTCGAGCACTCGGGGGGTTTTCTTTTCCCTCGGTTTTTTCAGCTGCATGGCTGGCCGGTTGTTTAACATGTGGATACACAGTAACGCTTTCCCGGCCCTCTTGGGGATCACGGGACAAGACAGGATGTCTTATGGCCCTTGCCCTTGTCCTCTCTTGGCTCTACTATTCTACCTTTTTCTTTTCTTTTTTTTCTCTCCTTCCTTGATGATATCGGCGATAAATAGGTGCCTTGAATGAGATCTCCGAATCATAAGGGCTTTAGAGAGGGAGGGAGGGAGGCAAGGCAAGAGGCAGACTTGTATTTGGAAGGGAGGGGTGGTGGAGGGTTTCGAAGCAAGATATGCAGCGCTTGCCAATGGACGGGCGGCCGGAATCGTAGGGTACAATGCCAGTGGCTACCCTATGAACGCGTGATCAAGCGAATTTGGAGAGGGGGTTCCTTTGTTTCTTGGGGCTTTTCCTTGAATCCCGCGACGGGAGGGAAGTTTGGTGAAACCTGGGTATTGCCGTAGTTATCAACATGGTTTATCGAGAGAGATTTTTTCTCAAAGGGAACAACCCTCGCCATTAGTGAGTTATTGGGGGCATGGCAGGGAGTTCGCCAAGAAAAAAGAGTGAGAATGAGGAAATTGATACAAGCGATTAATCTCAGCAGGGGCGGACAGGAAAAACACCCACCGTCCATAGCCTTGTGTTGTACCAGTGCGACACATTTTTCCTTAAGGCCTCTTCCTCCGGCGGTCTCTGGACGGAGCAGGGCGGTAGGTGCCTTGAGAGAAAAGTGCGGAATTGAATTACGATGATGCAAAATCATTTCCATGGTGGTAATCACCGGTGAGAAATGCGAGGGAAAGGATCATGACTCGGATCGAGGGGTTGGTTAGCCCATACAATAAGAGAATTCCATGTCATTTGATCGGTGTGGATGCTCAGAGCGCGAGCGCTGCAAACTTGGTTACAAGGACCCTTCTTGGTCTGCAGGACATGCCTTGTCGCTTAGTGCAATATTGTTTTGGTACGCGGGAAGGGAGGGAAGGGGGATGAGCGAAGGGGAAGGGAAGAGCAAGAACGCGCAGGGCTGGGCGAGCTGTTGTTGAGGATCGGCAGGTTACGGCTGCGCTTCGGTTGCGTTCTGGTGGTCGGGCATTGGGCGCGAGGGTTGCACTTACAAGGCGTTACACGAGCGGTGAGGAATAAGGTGTGTTGGGGCGGGGGGGCGGCTCATGTCAAGGCAGCTCTTTGGACTCTATGCGCTCGAGGGAGTATTTAAAAGGCCCCCCTAGAGCCCTTTCTTCTTCTATCTCTGTGGGATTTGGAGGACATTATCGACCACAGGAATCTTTGGAACGAGAGAAGTGCAATCGGGGATTTCGACGGGTTGGGTAGAAGGCATCGGAGTTGGAGTTGGGTGATGGGTTGATTGAGGATTGATAGTGGATCGGTGGGTTGGTGGATTGATGGATTTATGAATGTGGAAGAGGGGGAGAGGTTCATCGTCAATGGATGGATACATCAATGGTTGAAGCATGGTGGAAGATTAGAGGACTTCCCGGGCTGCGAAGATAGGGATAGGGGAACCGGGTAGGAAGCTATGGAAGTTTAGGATCCACCAGGAGGAGCTCAACCCAGCAGTCTACGAGGCTTGTGGATGGGCTGCCGGTGCCTTGGCAGAATAGGGACTGGCGGGGGGGCTGTTGATGGAAGTGCGATGGCAACGTTTGTTCTGGACTCCGGACTCGGGAGAATATGAAACGTTGGATGGGAACTGTCACGGGACGACCATCTGTACTGTACCTTAAGCTACGGCTGTTGTTGTCCGCCGCGCAGGGTTATCGATTTCGATCCTGGCCTTCCACGCCTTATTCCTTTGTAACACCTCAACTAACTTCCAATACCGGAGCCATATGTACTAAATTCCTACACAGCCCCCGATACTCTAGCTACTACTTCCACGTAATGGAGGGAATTCAATTGAATACCGCACTTGGGCGAAAAAGCATTTCTCTCCCATTCACCCCGCCCTGTCCACTCGTAGGGTAACCTTCAAGGGCAGCCTCGGTTCGGAACGGTGTGGGTAAGCGTTATTGTGCACGGAGGAGGGGGGGTATGGATACCGGTGGTTTTCCGGGAAGATCGTGAACAGCCCTTCGGTTTCTACGGCGACGCCCGCGATGGTGCAATCCGGCCATAGATATAGCTACCGGTAAATCATAGATCGGAAAACAAAACTCGAGCATCGCAGCCCTGCAACAGTGCGCTTTGCTGCCACATATATACCTGCTCTCTGGAGATAAAGTAGCGTAATGTGATAGCGTGGTATGTGTTGTTTGTCCGTCCAAACCGGCCCCCCGAGCGTCAGTCTCTCCAACAGTCCAAGACCCATACTCCCTAAGATCTTATCCCACAAAAAAAACCGAGGATAAAATTTAATAGGCGTATTTCCCAAGCGCTCAGAAATCCCACTCAATTGCAACCCCCCAGGAACCTTCAACACTCTCACGAGTAGACCAGATCCCCCCACCGGCATTAAAAGTCCAGATCATCAACCCAAAATTCTTCGCCTACGATAGATACATAGATTACCTTTTTTTTTCTTTTCTTCTTTTTTCTCCCCAGCAGTACCCAGGGTTAGGTTTTTGTTACGAAGCATGTGAATAAAACCCCAACCCTTCATCCCCGCTAAAGCAGTTCCTGGGGAAGAGGGTAAATAAGGTGTGGCGAATGATGGTCGTCCTTTATTCGTAGGGGTTGAGAACGGCGGTTGCGCTCCGGGCCGACCCTTTACTACCGTAATGTTATTCCAGCCCCTGGCAGATCGTGCTCGAGTATGATACTGGCACGGTGTTGGAGACATCTAGGGTTAGGATGGATTTATGGTACGGGGACCGCCATGGTCCACTCAGGTTGCCACCAATAAGTTTCCCTCGCTCATAATAGTGATAAATTTACAGGATCCACCAAATTTTGTTCTCCCGCGAGAAGCACTCGAAAGCGAGAGGCTTTGCGAGTGAGTACGTAAGCACTCAGGGGCGAATTAAAAATCTTGGCGTATCCACACTAGCTTATCGCAATTGTGCCTGCGTGTTCACTGCTACGATACCCGGTAAACAAAAACTTGGCCACGCGACCTCGCATTCCCCCGCAAAAGCCGGATTGGCGCTTGGGGGAGTCCAGCCAACCTAGGGCAAGAAGGCCCGCTAGAGTATCGAGCATCGCATTCTCACTACCACCAATATCTGCATCTGCTCTCCGCCCGATCTCTGTCCATCTCAGAACTTTTCACCGATGACAGCCCATATATTTCAATTGGGATAACCGCAATGGTGGATAATAATTCAGATGAGTATAATTTAGTCGCATGCTGGATTCAGCACGATCCGGAACGAAAAAAACCCGGCGCAATTCGGAAACTACTAAGCTAGTATACCGTAGCTGTGACCTCATACCATGAAGATGCCACGATTCACCAGCTATGCCAAGGGAGAAGAGAACAGATATCGGGATGAGAGCGAGACTACTTGTCTCCTCTCCAACGCCTTCTTCCTCCTCTTCCTCGTTCACCACAGTTTCCTGTTACATACGACTATCCTCAACCCTCTCTAGCAATAAATATGCTTATGCTCAATATTATGAACTTTGAAGAACGAGATGCTTGGGGCGAGGCTACCGCGGGGGGCTGTGAGGCGGATGTTTGGGACAGGATTATCGCGAGAGAGGACGAGGGGCGTTTTTGTAATACGTGTGCTGGGAATCTGGAAGAACAAGGGACTTGGGATGGGACTCTCACCACCCCAGTCTCGCCATCTTCGAAAACTCGAGTCTTGGAAGCCCTTACGATATATCCCATATCCTCGGGGGTTATTGCTAGTCTCGAGATGAACGATATCTACGCCTTGGCGATTTCATGCCGGGCAATTTTCTACGCCTTCAACATTGAAGACCCCGTTTCTCACCGAAGTATTATTTCTCGGTGTATTCGGAAGTGTTCCGGACCCTCTGTGTGGGGACTACCGGAGGGTGTTACAGCACCGCTGCCTGATGAACACGACCGCTTCGTTCGGGAGGGGACGGAAATGGATATCCAATCGTGCGTGAGGGAGAGCTGTTTTAATGACGTCTGCAAGGTAAGTATCATCCTATATGCCCCCTCCGCCGAGGATTGCGTTAAACGTATCACTCCCTCTAGCATTGCAGGCAACCTCCGCCCCTCCAGAGTGAGTTGCGACGTCGGTGGATCTGCGGCTCCTGCTTGCCGGGAAGACGACAGGCAGATGCGGAGACACCACAGTGCTCATGCCGGTCGGCCGGTAATATATATTGTCTGGATTGCTTTGTGTGGATGTATAACGATGACCATAACTATTACGACTTTTCGGAGTATCGTAATTCTGACTGTATTGAAGCGGCAGACCCCAGTGTGTGTAAGAATGGCATGCGCAAGGTGTACAATTACTCGTGTTGGGATTGTGGAGAGATGGGGGAGCCCCCGTACGATGGGGAGTTTATCTGTCGGTGGTGCACGGGGAGTGTTCCGTATACGGATTTGGTCCCCTGGGATATAATTGCCTACTCCAAGCAGAGCTGCAGAGTTCAGCCAGCTTATGCTTGGGGCGGAGGTGGATGGGAGAAATAGCGATTCCGAGGCGCTATCTCCTAAAGGGAACAGAGATTACAACAACAGTTTTTGGGACCGTTCAGTATATCCGAGAGGTTGGGTTGGGTGCGGACGCACTGGAGAAGATATATACCGCCCTGACATACGTTAGGCACTCCTCTCCGAGATCATACACCTTGTGCAGGCGGCCTGCATCCAAGACTGAGCATGAGGGTGGCTAGTTTTTGGAGTTTATAGTATATTGCCTCCACCGGATTTTGGGGTAGTCGGAAGGGGCATTGAATAGGTTCCACTGACAGTGCTCGGGGGGGTGTTTTGCTTTTATGGTATGGTTATGTTTGGTTCGCAGAGAGGAAAAATGAACGCCGTGTTGTTGCGTGGATAGCTAGCTAGCGGTTACTGTCATCGATGAAGTGGGGTTGAAGCATGTAAAGTTATGGTAAAAACGGGAGGAATTGCGCCCGTTTTTTCCGGAGAAGGAATTTTTGGACTACTGTACATTCCGGCAGCGTGCGGTCTAATTGCAGTATTCGAGCTTCTACGGTACTGTCGAGAAAGGGTTGTTTTTGTGGAGTCTTGTCTTCTCCTAGGTAAAAGTACTAGGCATAAAGTTTTCGCACACACCAGAGTGGCTTACCAGCAAAATATCCTTGAAAATTGGCGAGGCCACAAAGTAGTGTGTGTGAAAACATCTTGCCTGGCACTTTTAACCTCAGGGGAGACTGTATTATTATTAACCTTAGAATTCTTTCGGTTATATGGTAGCTCAGCTCGTGAGCCTCCTGATACTAGTAGTTAGTAGTGTAGTCACGCTCTGAATATGGCTGGTTCTGTGCTCTTTGATCATGTTGATCAAACAGCCGAGTGACCATGGATGACGGCTTCGATTGAAGACAGCTCCCCACAAATCGGGATTATGTGAAGGACCAAACGGGGCGAATGGCGGGGGGAGCTGTGCAGGATTAATGACTCATGAGTTTCCCCCCCCCTCATTTATTTATTTTGGCAGTTTTTTGCGGTTGTGTTCGCTACCGGTATTTGTTGGTGGAGGGGGACGACAAGGGGAGTGGGGATGGATGGCGGTGGGGTTCGCCCGGGAGGGTTCTGTGGGCGCAGGCGCTCTCGTGGTGTTCGCTCATCGCGGTTCAGGAGTTTTGCTGCACTGTGATTGCACGAGGAGGCCTGGGAGGTGTGGGGCTTCCCGCTACCGATGTCGTAGGCACAAGCGAGGTGTTGGCACAAATCTGGGGGAAGGGGGGTTGGTTGGACGGTCCCGGGATAGCTATTTATGAGGTTCCACAAAAGACCCCGCTTCCCTTTAGCGCCCAGGAGTTCCGGTACGGATAGTTAACCGACCGATCTTACCCATAATCTATAATTTCTTGGACAGCGCAAACAGAACATCTCTCGATCGGTCGGTAATAATATCAACTCGTTGAACACTGTTGACACGTCGAATTATCTTACTATTGCTCCTGGTCGATCTGATATCCTTTGTGGCCACAACTAGATCCTACGACGCAGCCTCAGGGTACTCGAGACCGCCGGGCCGAAAACATAGGGGAATGGCCTTTACAGAGAGAAGTTTTACGAACTGGTACACCGGTAGTGGGGGGGGGGGTGAATCCGGTAGGGTGGTTTTGTTTCGTGATGGGAATCCGGGGGTCAGCAAGACTAACATTAGGTAGCGGGGACGTAACTCGAGGAATGGAAGAAAAGGACAAGTGCTGATAAGCTATGACGCTAGCTTATTGGTGATAGACAACTTGTGGGACAAAATTCCACCGCCGCATGTTTTTATTTTGACTTTGTTTCCCAAAAGGAGTGGTCTTCTATGAGTGTGTTGGGCGCAGCTGGTTAGCTCACTGGATGAGATGTCACGAGCATACCGAGATCGAAAATGCCATTGGCTGGCGGGGGTCGCGACTTTCCGATATTGTGGGGATGCTGCGAACTACCTCTTCCAAAAAAAAAAAAAACGCACGCTTATATGCATCAACACTCTAGGTGAATGTGTGGCAGGATATCGAGTCGAGCTTCCTGATTAGCTGGATCGGGTTCCCCAAAAGTCCCCGGACGCCCGAATATTCGTTACCGTGGGACCGCGCGTTTGGCCTAGGATCAGAAGGTGTATTTCTGGAAGAGTGATGAGTGAAGCATAAGTTCCAGGAGAGATGGTGTTATTTGACACCTTCGTGCTAGTAGTTGGTAAAACCTATTTTAGGTAGGAGGGCGGGGCGACTCCTTACAAGTGGCAGCTATCACTAGCTAATTGTCGTATGATCCCAGTTCACTTGTGATTGATGCGCTATGCGATCAGGCTGGGGGGAACAACGCCGCCGCCCCCTACCTCCATTCCGTTTTTTAGGCCAAGAGGAGCAAACCGCCACGAACATGATAGGAGCTCTAGTCAAGCAAGTTGCACATGATTTAGGAACGGTCCTACAGATATTGATAAAGGGTTCTGGAAAACGAAACGCAATAGCTAAAGTCCAGATTTGCAGGCCGCCCTCACTCCCTTTGAGCGGACCTTCATTTGCATAGATTCTTTGGACTAATGTCCGGATCATTGGAGAATAACAGCTAAATAGCCCAGCAATGAGGGAGTGGAATATAGGGACTTGGCTGGTGTGGAGTGGTATTGTAAACTTCGTTCTCCCTTCGGCACTCCAACTAAACTAACGGTAAAGACAAGAATATATATAAACAAAATAAAATCCTCCTGACCCATGAGGTGTGGATCACCACACATATCTGTCTTCCTCCGAACATGCCCATAATCCACTCGTTACTCCGATGATAGCGGAGGAAATACATGATAATAGAAACTTCTCCGTAATCATTATGTACCACTAGAATAAAAAAACCTTCCATCCCGACCTTTTTAGGAAAACCTGCCAAAGTTATATGAATTGCCAGAAGGTCCGGGCTCATTCTACCGTCCCTCCCGATCTCCAAAGCGCACCCTTTCTCCAATACTCTTCTCTCTCCTAGGGAGTCCGCACAGGAAGGGGCCTCCCAAATTTCGCGAAACTACTTGTATTAAAGCTATTTGATGACCACAATAGCCACATATCCACTAAGGTTCTCTTGGGAGCACAGAAGCCGTATTTGCGCGCCGCCTATTTCCATAAACCTCTGCAATAGCTCCACAAACATGTCCCTCACAGCCATTGCCTCCCCCCCTCTCGGCCCAGCCTCCTCTCATGACTTAAAATACCGGCTTGCGGTGACTTACCGTCATTCCTCTCCTCCCGGAGAAATTGCCCCATCCCGGACAAGAAAAGGGAGTAGAGTATTTCGGGCACGAACTGTTGGCAGGTCTTGGAGGGAGGAACGGGCGTTCTCAGCTCCCATAAAACATCATGGACGCGCGTGCGAGCAGAGAGAGAGGAGGGTTCTATTGTTCTAGGAGGAGGTGTAGGACTGCTTATATCATACGCAAAGAACATCAGCGGTACCCAACATGATTATCAAACCCAAAGACATACCCCAAGTGTACTAGTAGGTGGCGGTATCCCCAAACATATCCAACATAATATATACTGTAATACCATCATACGGAAAAGAAATCTCTGCAAAGAGGCGGCGCACAGTTAGGCCAATGCCCTTCTAATCTCCAATAGTGAGGTTCAAGAATGGGAGAATGTGAGCTAGCTAGCACAGAAATACAACAATGGAGGTGCAACAGAGCTGCTAAGCGTGTGAGTGATCGATTATGAAGCAGTCTAAGTGATATAGGATGTAACAGAGAGTACGATAAAGACACACCTATACATATCTCCATACTAAACTACAACGTATCTCTAAACAACTCCTTATTGGGTCCGCTCCGTCGAAAGTCGCCCCCGCTCTTCCTCGAGGTTGGTAATCGGCTGTTGGCTTTGTGTCATTGCTCATCTTTGGGGCCAGAGTGCGGTTGACGGTAGCTCGGTTTTGCCTCAGCACCGGCTGTCGACAGCTGGTGATCGCAGAGGGTATTAATGAGATGCCAGCAACCTGGGCAGGTCCCGAGTTTAGCTGGATAGGGCCAAATAATGTCAGCCCCCTCTTTGAAGGCTTTGAAAGGGATCAGTATTGGGTGGATGCTAATGATGTCCGTGAACTTACCCTCAACCAGATTGAGAGGTGTGGATAGGGCGGGCTTCTTTCCCACGTTTTGTACCATTCCCCGCGACTCTCCGATCAAGTTATAGCCAGAAAGGGACACCAGCTGCGTTTTTCAAATGCTTCCGGAGGGTGTGCTTCGGTGGGGTGGGTTTCCTTCGGTACAGATTATTGTCATCATGTATAATCACTCACCCATTCAAGACACTAGTGCTCAGAAAAATATCCCGAGTATCATAAATAGTCTTTAAAAAAGCGCCCCGTAGATCAGGAACTTGACATCAACCCATGAGCCATGGCGTAGGATTCCTAACAGAAGAAAAGCGATCGAGACCTACAATAAGGTCCTCATCATTAAACACGATAGAAAAGCATTTGCCGGGTAGTCCCAATCTTAAGCAGACCAGACTACGAGATCCAAAGCCGGCCCTAGGTGTTCCCCCTCCGCACTGAATCCGCAACGTACCAATTTTCACAATGTGTGAACCCCGACGAGTCCGTTTTAGCCCAGGTCTCGAATGCTGGATGGTAAGTCCAGATATCATAATGTCCACAAGTTTATTACTCTCTTTTGCACAACTCTATAGCATTTGCTCTCCATCCAGAGGTGTCCTAGAGAGCTACTTCCTGGTCTCCAGACTCGTTTTTTTGCCGTCTATGTTCGAGATCTAATTGGACAGCGAGTGAGATTTTATGAATAGGACGCTCTCACTGGCGTCATGATCTCCCCTAGGGTCGCCGGGGGCATTGGAGGGTTGAGCAAATGCGTGGGAAGCTTTAGAAGGAGTATTGCTAGGACCCAAGGGCATGGTTACTTGCTCGGAGTCGATTTGTGTTTTTTAACTTTATCAATCTGGTATTTGGGGTTCCTTCTGGGATATAAAACGTAGAAGAGTGTGGGGTGCCTAAGGAGTATTATTGATGGCAGTTATTATTGTGTGATCTGTTTTCATAATCCCATCTGGCGGCGTGGACTGGTAGGGCTTGCAAACCGGCTTAAGTAGAGAAGATGTTTCCTCGATGAGTCTGACTTATATCACCATAGAATACTACTGGAGATTTGCTCACGGAGAGTGCGGTTTACATAGATTCTCTTTCACTGTAGACATTTCTTTGCGATAGAAATGTGGTCGGATGAGGGAAGAAAGGTCTCCGTTCAGTTTCATGCCTATTATCTGAGTATGATAAACCTTGGTGGTTAATTGCAAAAGAATATGCCCGTGTCACCAGCTGAGAGAATTTCACACCAGTGAAATGCTTCTCGTATACGCCCCTACGCTTAACGGTGAATATCTACATAAGAGTTGGATCACGCACAGCACGAGCGACAAATCCTCTCCAAGAGATATCAAAAAATCGAGTATGATTCTATGATTCAGGTGTCAAAATCTCAATCAACCCCCCAACGAATCGTCCCCAGGCTCAAGCTAAAGCAAACCCCAAGAATAACCCAAGGGAGCCCCTCGGACCCCTCCAGCAAGCGAAGAAAACATCTCGATGAGCATGGTCGGTGAAGCCAAATCGTGTGATACTCCGTGACCAGCCGCCCCGCAACCATGACGACCACACTCGGCAAGAAGATCCGGGAGTGGACGCGAACCCCCGCAATCACCCAGACAGCACTACGCGGTCAAGATTCCTCGCAATCCTCACCGAAGCGAGTGACAGAGGATGAATCCGAGATGAAAAGAAAAGGAAAAAAAAAATCGAGGAAATCGGACAGCCCTGTACCACGCACGATGATGTAATTGTAAGAACCGTGCGGGGTTTCTAGTAACTAACTGCTTCTACTCAGCTGTTGCTCTCGTGAGAAGGGGGAGAAATTGCCCCGCCCCCCCCTCCCCCCC
>QLOI01002123.1:0-11651 GCA_003313605.1 Tuber umbilicatum | reverse complement strand
GTGGGCTTCGGCCCATCCCCCCCCCCTTACCAAAAGGGCCTTTTGGCCCACCCATCCCCCTCTTTATCTTCCTCATCTCGCCTTCCTCCATACTCGCGTCATGAGGTCCCTCCTCCACCTGATTCTTTGATCTCGCTTAGAATCATGGTCGGTCGCTCCCCTCACCTATGCTTCAGACGGCTGGGATACAGTTTGCGGTAAGCGATCTCATGGTCGGCTTTCTTCGGTTCTCCTCTGCCAGGCATCAGTTGATTTCGCCACCCTCTTTTCCTCTTTCACCTTTGTGGTGATAGGGGCCATAAAGGCCGCCTTGTCAGCCACAAACACGTTTTCTGATAGTTGCTACAGCTTGGGCTTCGTCTGCCCACCCCCATCTCGCTTGATCAGCTGGCACCATACCTGCCAACTTTCTATCCTTAGGCTGGTCTGCTCTCGACCTCCCCTCTCCTCCCTGCGGCCTTTAGTGTCCGCCCACCTTGTAGGAGTCGCTTTAACTCCACCACACCCGCATGAGCTGGCACCTTTACTGCTACTTCATATGGCGCCATTTTTTCCTGTGGTCCCCGTGGCTTAGTTACTTTTCTCCTTCCCTCCGCCTTCAGTCTACGGTCGTGTCCTTCAGTCCCGCCCCCTTCTACCCGTGTAGTTTTAGGGCGACGTCGCTCACCCTTCCTCGTTATATCAGGTTTTGTTAGCGGACTAGTGTCGGGTCTCTCGACTTAGTTTATAGAATTTGGTTTTTGAGCTCGGTGTACCAAGGTCTCATTTGTTTTTCATCTGGTTACTGGTTCTTAGGGTTTAGTTTTCTTAGTTTGCAGGTGTTTCTGGTTTTTTGTATGGTCCTCACTTCACTTACTTGGTTTTTTCCGCCATAGGCTAGTTGCTGCATGCGGATTATTTTTGTACCAGTAAATAAAATAAAACTTGAGTTAAAAAAAATAAAAATAAAAATAAAAAGGTCATGTAGATAGACCATGCTTCGGAACTGCTGTTTACCTCGTCTTTGAAAATACAACACCACGCACTTTCATCATCAGATTTTTTCCCTCAACAAAGTTTTCCTCCTCACACCTCACCCTACTCCTTAGATGTCATAGGCGAGATATCTGTGGCCCAGCCCCGTAATCCTACCTGTTCTAGGAACCATGAATCGCCTCCCTCATTCTCTCGCTGCCGCTTCTGCTCCCCCTCGCCCTCCCTCTGTCAGATCCCTCCCCCATCAAGGAAGGGACTCTGCTTGCACCACACCCTACCCCTTTGGGGCCCCTACCCCCGCCCCCATCACCACCTCTATCATCCTCCCCCTTGATCCTGCTGCCTCCGTGTTCTTCAATGCCGAAGAACCAGAAGAAGAAATTACCCTGCTTTTTGAAACCTCCCACCTGGACAACATTGCACTTCTATTGAACACCCTCCCTCCCCCCTCCGCGTTGAAGGTCCTTCCTACGCCTTCGGAAATAAACCAGTTCTCCTCAGGTGAAATGGTCATCATCCCCCTGCTATGCTCCATAGCAAATGCCCTCGCTGCCAGGCCCAGACTAGCCCACCCTCCCGCCTCTGCCGCCAACTTAGCTTCCCTTGAAGCGTCTGTTGCAGGCTTATCTGCCCGACTTATGTCCCGTCCGCCCGCCCTTCCCCCTCCCTCATTTGCCAACATAGTGGCCAATGCTCTCCCTATTGTTACCGCACCCCCTACTCTCATTCCTAAAAGCAACGAGAAAGAGAAAGGGAGAAAGGGAAAAGGAAAAACCTTCCCGGGCCAGGTAGCGGAAGCATCAGCTGCTGATGTTCCCAAAAAGGAATTGGCAGCACTACCCGCGGCCGAAAGATGGTTCTTCGCATCCCGCCCCTCCCTGGTGCCCAATCCTGCCGAGAAGCAAATTATCTGCACCTTCCCTGACATTGCCGCCAATGTCCTCCGTGAAGCTAACTGCCCTTACCCACTCTCCCTGTCCACCTTTTGCAACCGCAAAGGCACTGTCACCCTCCTAGTTAATTCACTTTACACCCCTGCCTCCTCCTGCTCACCCTATTTTGCCCTACTCACCTCTCGCCTCAACCAAGTCTTTCCAGTGGGGGACAACCATTATGACACCTTCCGCCTGGCGCCTTCCGAAACCCAAGTGGTTATTCACAGTGTCCCCACGGACGTACTCCCCCCCCTCAAGGAAGACATGCACCGTGTCATGTCCACAGCCGTCTGCAATGCCTGCGAAATCGAAATCCTAGACCCTTGCTTCCTCAAACCAGATCCTGAAATCAGAAACGAAAAAGAAGCCATCTTGATAGTTGTGGTCCTCACCCCAGAAGACGCAGGAAAAATGGGAAACAGGATCTGTATCTTCTCCAAGAGCTGCTCAGTCCGTCCTGCCCACACCTCCAGCCGCTATGCCCAGTGCCGCAAATGTCTTAGATACGGGCACATTCAGGCAATATGCAAGGCTTCACACCCTACTTGCCCCCTTTACGCCGGTCACCACACCCACTTGGACCATCGCTGCACCAACCCTGGATGCCCTAGAGATGGAAACCTTCATCCTGTTCCAGATTGCTGCCTGGCCTCACCTTTCCACTGTGCCTGTTGCGGTAACCCCCATCCCGCCTTCGACCACACCTTTTTTTTTTTTTTTTCCCTCAGTTTTTCATTTGATTTAAGCGGTACAAAGAAGGAATGTGCAGCTCGCGCTATGAAACCTCAAAAACCCCCACCTAGGCCAGGCCCTCCCGAGCTGTCAGAAAACCCGCAAGGGGTATAAAAACTGAGCCCCGAAAGCCACCTCTCCCCAGTCACGAACCAATAAACCGCCACAAGAACGCCCTGAAATCTAAAAGAAACAACCCGACAGTGAACCCCCAAAACCCTACAAGTGAAAAACAACCCTCCAGATCCAACCCTAGCTGCGTCCACGCCCTTGAACCAGAACTAGCCAGAACTAAGGGCCCCGGATGTACCAAAAAGGAGGTGCCAGGGGAAGGCAAGAGAGTTGTAGACCAATGCAGGTGGCAGAGGTGTGTGGCAGTTTGAATCAGGGACCCCAGCCTTCCTGGCAACCAAGATAAGGGGCAGTATGATGCCAGCGGGGTGTGAAAAGGGGCAGTAGGGTGCCAGCCGGTAGCAGTTGTTTAGGGTGCGAGCCAGAAGGAGGAGGAAGGTAGTAGGGTACCAGCCATAAAACCCCAAGGCCAAGCGGGTCGGCAGAGGGAGGGAGGAACTGTGTTGAAGTGACGGAACCAAGGTGGAGAAGGAGGGGGGCAGTAGGGTGCCAGCTGATCCCACGGGGGAGAGGAGAGGAGGGGTAGACCCAGGCGTGATCCAACTATCGGAAACGTGTTCGTGTCCTTCTAGGCGGTTCTCAAACACCCTCACACATCCAGGTTTATTACCGCTTCTCTCATGTAGTCTCTTTATTCTCTGAGAGGAAGCGTCACTAAGTGGGAGGGATACCACCACCAGGATGTGTGAAGGGAAGGGAAGTGGCGAAATCGACCGTGGCCTGTTAGAAAAACCCCTGAGGGGATTCCCTGGTTTCCGCTTACCGCAAACTGTATTCCCAGCCGTCTGAAGAATCAAGGATGGGCATACCGGACCGTGCTGATGCGAAGCGAGATGCGAAAAAAGCGGGGAAGTATGGAGAAACAACATCCTGAGATGCTGAAATGGGGTATGAGGAGCGGTCTTGAGGGTAGACCTCAAGAGAGAACAGTAAAGATGATGTCCGAAGGCAAGGAAGTGATAAAAGTAATGGCCAGCACCCCCCAAGGGGATGGTGCTGGACCCGAAAAGTGGTCATAGTTTCTCTGGTGTTGAGTCGTTCCCAATGAGGAAGTAAATTTCAATCACTGGAGTTGTAACGGAGACGGAGGATGGCCTTCGACCATGCCTGCCCCGCCCGTCCTGTTCCCGCCAACTATCCGCAAGAAGATCACATGGACACAACTGCTTCTCAACCTTCTGCCAACCCAGCCCCTCTGCCAGCCCTAGCCAGGCCCATCACCCCTCCGCGCCACCAACCGCTAGCGGACCACCCCCCTCCCCTCACCGCAAGACAAATGGGAACACAACCAACAAGGGCCCTAGCGCCCGCCCCTGCCCTGCAACAAGCATTGGGCTTCTTCCAGCCATCCACCACCAGGCAGTCCCGCTTTGGCGGTACCTTCAATGTATTCCAGGATGACAATGCCCTGAAAAACGCCCTCTTCAACCCAGTCCCAGTCCACCCACCACAACCCGCCCCACTCGATCATGAATAGAGCTTCCCCCACCCCCAACACAGACCAGGGTGCAGGACGCCCTACCCCCATTCCCCATAACAAACTTAATTTCACCTCCTTAATTATCTGTCAGCACAACTGCCTTTGCAGCTGGAATGTGATTTTTACTTTGTTTCATTCCTTCACGGTTAAAACTTCCCTCCAAATTGTGGCCCTACTGGACCCCCCTACGAAACTAGGTCGCCTCTCCTCCTTCCCAGGTTATCTCACCTAGACCGCCCCTCCTACATCCCCCCCGACTCCAGCCAAAACAGTTTTCTACATAGCACAATCCCTCAACAAAGCCACCAGCATCACTTCAAGTTTCCCTACTGCAGACATCGGTGTCTTGAAGATCCACTCCCCGGGTGGCCTGTTTAATAGAACACTCACCACTCTTCAAATTGTGAATGGCTACTCCACCACATCAGGCCCGACGAGCCTCACACGCACCCTGTCTCCAAGTAACTGGTTCCGTGATTCAAATATTCCCACCTTGGTACTAGGCGATTTCAACATACACCACTCCCTTGCCGACCCTCTTAGGGAATTCTCCACCTCCGAACTAAGGCTCTCCTCCCACTACTTCGAAAGGGCTTCGGACCTTGGGTTCTCCTTGCTCAATACCCCTGGGGAATTCACACGTTTTCCCTTCTGCGGCACCTCACAGCCCAGCATCCTAGACCTCGCGTTTGCAAACACACGTTTATACCCCTACTTTGATTCCTGGTCCGTCCCGTGGCTCTCCACAGAGTCAGATCATGTCCCCATAGCCATAAAGCTCTCAACCCCACCATGGCGCCCCCCACCTCCCAAGCTCAATTGGGCCAAGACCGCGTGGGAGGACATTACTTCCCTGCTCAAGACACTCCATTTTCCTCAACCCCCACCACAGACCTCAGCCCCCTTGCTAGATGCCTGGTTTGATGCGAACTACTCCTGGATCTCCCATATCCTCTCCTCCAACACACCTCTGAAGAGACCCTCCCCCCACTCTAAACCATGGTGGTTCCCCGTCCTTACTGTCCTGAGAAAGGGGCTACATAGGGCCCACCGATCGGCTTGAACTCACTCCTTCTCGCCCATACACCACCCAGAGCTTTGCAAAGCAAAATCCGGCTACCACCGCAAACTCAAGAAAGCCGAGGCAAACCACTGGTCTTCCTTGCGGGCGAATGTTGACAAATCGTCCATCTGGACGGCGAGAAGGCTGGCGGCAGGAAGGCCCCCCCCCAGGTTCACCTCCATACCCGGAGTCGACAACCCCACCCTTAACAACAAGGCTCTATTAGACCATTTTTCCCCCCCAGGCCCCTCAACCATCCTCAACCTCATACACATCGATCCCCCTTTCAGTCCTATCACCATTGAGGAAGTCTCTGCCGCCCTCCGTGCCTCCTCCAATACCTCCGCCCCAGGACCAGACAGTATACTCTATGGAGTGTGGAAGCAAGTTCACTCCTCTAACCATACCATTATACCATCCCTTCTCTCCCCACTCCTCGCCTATGGCCACCACCCCCCATCACTCAAAAAATCACGAGGAATAGTACTAGACAAACCAGGAAAAACTGACTATACCTCACCCTCCTCCTTCCAGGTCATCGTCCTTCTACCTACCCTCTCCAAAATTCTAGAAAGAATCTCTGCCCTCTGCCTTGCCAACATGGTCAGATGGCTAGGTCTAATACACCCACATCAATGTGGCTCCCTGGCCATGCTATCCACAACTGACGCAGCTCTTGTTCTGACCAACAAAGTCCGTGCCCTTCAGAAAGCCAAGCTAATGGTCTTGTCCCTGTTCCTTGACATCAAAGGAGGTTTCGTCAACATCTGCTCTGAGATCCTCCATGACATGCTGTCCTCCAAGGCAGTCCCACCCTACCTATCCGACTGGGTCTCGTCTTTTCTACAAGACCGGAGTTGCTCCCTGGTCTTTCAAGGCTCACCAGGCACAATGGAACCTGTCTCCGTTGGAGCCCCTCAAGGCTCCCCTATCTCGCCACTCTTGTTCCTCATATACATTTCAACCCTCCACACCTCTCTGCCTAAGGGCCTTATGCTGTCATATGTAGATGACATTGCAATCACCGTTAGCTCCTCCTCCTACCAGCAGAACATCACTACCCTCACATCCACCTTCGACAACCTCCTAGAAACCGCATCCCATCTCACGTCGGCTTCTCTATCGCGAAAACAGAACTTATTCATGGGCGAACCAAGCAACAACATACCCCTCCGGCCACCAATGCAATCTCAGTACAGGGGCAAACCATGCCCCCGTCTCAACTTTTAAGATGGCTAGGCTTCTGGTTTACCCCGTCACTCCACACATCCCCCCATTTTCTCAAACGGCTTGCGCTTGCTCAAGGAGCGTTAGCCACAATTCGACTCCTATCGCCACCTGGAAAACGCCACCCTCCGTACATGAATTAATGACTAGTCATCGCCCTCATCTTCCCCATCCTCACCTATGGAGCGGACGTGTTTGTCCCTACTGCAGGCACACTCTCCAAAATGACAGTCCTATGGAACAAAGCATTAAGATGGACTACCAATCTGTGTGCATCCACCTCCACCAACATACTCTCTACAGAAGCCTGCGTCCTACCCCTCCCCCTGGCCCTTACAAGAAAATGCCGAATGGCCGCCCTGCGTATTGCCTGCTCCTCCCCCCGCGTCAACCCAGCCACCACGAGAACAAGCTCCCTTTTCCCCTCCTGGGATTGGTATCGTACCCCCCACTCTTGCAGGTCCCAAATACCCTCCAAGTCAGGCACCTATAGTCCCCGATCCTGGCTGGCGGAACTGAGCCACAGCCCAGGAGCAACCACCCACCTCCCGATTAACCTGCTCCTCCATACCATTTCTTCCCTCAGCCCCCTCCCCCATAGGTTCCCTGTACTACCTGCCCCTCGCGCCGTCCCTGCGGACTCCACTCCAGTCATCAACTACCTAGCCCTCCACTTCAAGATCAACTCCCTGTCCCTTCAAGAATGGGCCGGCCTCCCCTTTCCCCCCTATTACACCCCAATCTTCTCTACCACCCCCCACCCTTTCATGGGCCTTGATCGCTTCATCGCTGGTTGGATACAACAAATGGACTCGTGTCGCTGCTACTTGGCTGATCACACCTCCTGGTCAACACCTGCGGATCATTCCCGCTCCTGCCCCAGGTGCCATGGCCTCCCAGAAGATATGCAACCTGCGATCCTGGAATGCCCTGCCACGGCTGCTCTTTAGGCTACTCATATGCCCTCCGTTCACTCGATAGCCCCCTCCGCACCCCTTTGGACATCCACATACCTTCTAGTCGAGTTGGCGAGGTTTATCCATATCGCCACAATCAACTTCCCAATACCCGCGCCCACCCCCTTTCCTGGCAGCGAAGGCTTCCGGTCGCCCAGCACCTCCTCCCCTTACAGCAGCAACTCATCTTACGTCATCCTGCCTGGCCTACCTTGGTCCTCACCCTACTCTTCAGACACACAGTAGGAGACGCTCTAAACCCACGAACCACTACACACGCCCCCCCTCTTTGATATCAGGTGGGAAAATTTATTTCGTTACAGATTTTCGGTTATCTTGATGGTTATACGTTTGGTTATAGTCAACTATGGGGTGCAGTATTCAAGGTTTTCTTTGGTTAATTTCCTTTGTATTATGGGCAGCGAAGGCGTATGGTAGTTTTGGTTTTTCTTATGATTGTACGAGTTGGGTTTTTGAGGGATTTCTTTCACCATAGCCTAGCAACTTTTTTTTTACTGTTTTTTATTTTTTTCCTTCATTTATTGTTGCTGATTATGGTACAGAACAATGCGCATGCACCTCGCGGTATGGCGTACTGAAAGAAACCATTCCTCCACGCCTCCTAAGAAAAAAACCATCACCCCAAGTCCCACTGGTATGGGACCAACCGCACACTCCCGCATCCTGACAGGCCCCAGACTGCCTCCAGTAAGAGAAGAATGGAGACACCTAACTATCAAACAGGCAGAGAGCGACCGGAAAACCTATGGTGTAAACTGCAAGACAAAAGAAAGAACAAAATCCAAGTATGAAAAGACCCCCCTAAGGGTGCCGGGAGGCAAGCGCGGAAGAAATGTACAGCAGGCAGACCCTGAAAGGTCCTAGGCTATGAAGCGCTAATTGTTCCCCAAGGTACCGCCAATGAAGGAGAAAGTGCAATACTATCATAGAGGACCAAGGGGGGGTAGCAAGAGGGCGCCACGGGAGGGAGTAGAGGGCGGGTATGAAAGGCCGCATGGCAGAAGGGGTGCCGCCCTGCAGATTGGGTGCCAGGCAGAGTATAGTACCCAAGACCACGGGTGGCCAAGGGCGAGAGGAACTGTGTAGAAGTGACGGAACCAGGTTGTAGTGTAGGAAGGTAGTAAGGTAACAGCTGATCCTGTGAAGAGGAGGAGAGGAGGGGTAAACCCAAGTGTGATTCAACTATTGGAAACGTGTTCGTGGCTTTCTAGGCGGTTCCCAAAGATGGAAAGTGGCGAAAACGACCGTGGCCCGTTGAGAAGACCAGTCCGTACTCGAAACCCAAGGGCCAGAGAGAAAGGAATCCATCGCAATCGCTTACCGCAAACTTTATTCCCAGCCATCTGAAGAAACAAGAATGGAGGTTGCCGACTGTGCGGTTGTTAAGCGAGGTGCGAAACAAAAGCGGGGAAGAGAGGGGAAACAACTTCCTGAGATGCTGAGATGGGGTAGGAGGAGCGGGCAAGAGGACAGACCTCAAGAAAGGGCAGTAAAGATGATGCCCGTGGGCAGGAGGGATGGAGAAATGATGGCCTGGACCCCCCAAGGTAGAGGGTCTAGTACCGAAAAGGTGGTGATAGTACAACTGATGTTGAGTCGTTCCTGATTAGGAAATAAATTTCAATGACTGGAGGTGTAGCGGAGATGGAGGATGCCATAACCTAGCTGTTTTTTTTTTTTTTCATCATATGTTTATTGATTCTGGTCCAAAAACGTACATGCAGCTCGCACGATGGCATACAAAAAGCCTTAATTCCAACGTAAAAACAAATGAAACAACAAAAATCCACATAACGCAACCAACCCTTCAAGGCGGGAAAAAAACACTATCCCTAGCATCGTCTATGATGACTGATGTAAAAATTAAAGTAACCTTAGCCTAAAACAACAACCCAGCCTAAGGAAAGTCATAGGTGAAGAAACCCATCATCATAATTACCGTCCACAGCTGACACCATGCGCATCCAAAAACAATAATAGCAAACAAAAGTAAAGAAAACTACCGCTAGCCTGGTCAGCGGGTCGAAAATGTAACGCCCTGTGGCTTCATTGAGGAGAAGACGGAGAAGAGGACATAAGTATTGGCGAGCCAGGTGACCTGGACGAAGGGGGGGAGGCTGAAATCATCGGAGGCATGCTGGGTGGGAAGCCAGTGGCCGCGGAGGAGATGTATCTGGCCAAGCCAATGATAAGCGAGGCTGAGGACTAAATGGGGGTATCAGGCGCTAGACTGGAGACCCCCGAAAGGTGGGAGGCTCACTGCGGGGCGTTAGCCGGGCAGCGAAGGATGGCGTGATCAAGGGTCTCGTCTGTCTCCTCGCAAGAGGGGCACAGGGTGGAGGCATCACGATTGGACCAGGAGGTGTGGGCAGTAAGGTCGCTCTTCCCGGCCCTCAATTGGTGAATCCAGCCAGCAGAGAACTTAGGCAGGCCCATGAAGGCCTGAGGTGTGAAGAAAGGAAGAAACTTATAGGAGGTGGGGGACGGCAGGGCGGTCCAGGAAGCGAGGGTGGAGGCAACGGCTTTGGACATCAAGGAGGCATAAGGTGGGGCGGGGCTCCCGCTGGTTTGTAAGGGCGAGGGTGCAATAAGTGAGGGGAAGCCAGGGGGAGCATGTCAGGCATGAGGTCCTTGACAGAGAAGGCAATGGCGTCAAGGGGGAGGTGACGGAGTGTGGCAGAGGGGGAAAGAGACCAAAGACGAGAGCGGTATGAGCCGCGAAGACGAGTGAGGAGGGACCGATGCGAATGGGCCAGCCAGTAGTCCCAGGTGGGGACGCTAGGATCCAGTCGAGCAGCCGCAGGATTGATGTGAGGTGTTGAGCAGGTGAGACGTAGTGCTGCAAGCCTACGTTTATGGTGTAAGGCCAGGCAGATAGGAGGGCGGGAGGCTTCGCTGTATACAATAGCTGGAGGGGTACCCCTGAAGTAATTAGCGATCCAGCGGAGAACCTCGTGCCCATAGGAGTCGTCTTTGCGTAGGATGGTGGCGTTGAGGATAATAAGATCAGCGCCATACGTGAGGACTGGGAAAAGGAGCCTAACAGTCAGCTTCCGACAGCACCAAGGTGAAAGACTTTTTCCGGCAGGGCAGAGGCGTTTGACCATGGCGAAAGAAGCCCTGGCTAGTGCAAGACGGCGGTGAAAGTGTGAGGAGGTTTCCAAGATAGGTGTAAACAACTAGCCGAGCCACCAGAGCTCAGGTGTTGGGTTAAACAAGAGGGAGTTGATCGAGATGGGAGCATGGCAGACAGGATTGCGGTCTGTGGCCGTGCGGCATTGGATAAGTTCGGTCTTGGGAACCGAAAAGGAGACCACAAGGGGGGCTGCATGATTGCTGAGGGTGAGGAAGGCGCGTTGAAAGAGGCCAACGTTAGAGCGGTATGAGGAGGAGCCCACTGTGACAGTGAAGTCATCCACGTTGGAGATAACCACCCCGCGAGGGAAAGAAATATGAAGGCGGGAAACATGAATAACAAACAAAAGAGCAGAAATCCGGGAGGCCTGAGGGGTACCAACAGACATTGGCAAGAAGACTCCCGGGACGCCTGGAAAAATCAGGCGGCACTGACGTGAGGTGAGAAAGGAAGAAATCCAGGATACTATGTACTTAGGGGTGAAATAGTGACCGAGCATGAAACAAAGTTGGTTCAAATTAACATTGTCGAAACTGCCCTTGATGTTGAGGATGAGGGAGGAAACCTTAAGGCTTGTAGCTTGGAGGAGGGGGACCTCGTGCTGGAGGGTGCCCACGGCCTCATAACAACTTAGGCCGGCCAGCGAACCACATTGGTGAAGATTGAGGAGAGGGGTGGAGCGGGAGACTGAAGCGAGGTGGTATGCCATGATCCTTTCCAGGATTTTCGAGACAGTTTCCAGGAGGTCGATAATGCGGAACGAAGGCGGGGTTGTATAGTTAGCCTTACCAGGCTTGTTGAGGACATCACCGTTTGCCTTTTTCAGGAGGCGGGGATGGGATCCATGTAGGAAGAAGAGGGTGAGAAGGGATGGGAGGAGAACTTTGTTGGCCTTATGAACATTTTTCCAGACTCCATACGAGATGGTGTCGGGGCCAGGGGCGGACGAGGAGGAGGAGCGGCGCAGGACTAGTGAAACTTCGGCATGAGTGAC
>QLOI01002116.1:5685-23525 GCA_003313605.1 Tuber umbilicatum | reverse complement strand
ACTTCTTCAAGCCGGCGACGCACAAGCCGCCACCGCCGTCGAATTCCACGGCGTCTAGCGAGGGCTGGTTTTCTAGCTGGAAGTGGCTCAATCCGTTTAGCAGTAACATTGCCAAGAACGAGGAGAGGAGTGCGCTGCCGCCGCTGGAGAAGAGGTGTCCTGTTTATACCTTCTTCGATGATGGCGACGGGAAGGAGGATAAGGTGTTGTTAGCTTGGAGGAGGGCCTTCTGGGCGCAGGGGTTTAGGCCGTTGGTGCTTGGGAGGGCGGAGGCGGAGGAGCATGGGCTTTATAGGGTTGTCAAGGGGAGGTTTAATGAGGATTTTGAGAGGGAGGTTATGAGGTGGTTGGCCTGGGGGAGGGTTGGGACGGGAGGAGTTTTGGTGGATTATAGGGTATGTATGATATCGGTTTTTTTCTGTAAGGGGAAATGATTTGGGCTGGGGATTAATCTAATTGTTCTCGAGATAGATCATACCGATGGCCCCTCGCGATGACTACGGACTCACTGCCCTCCGTCGCTGCCACTTTGACGGCGTTACCAGGTACGAAGGCTGGGGAAATCGTCTGTTCGCTGGCGACAAGTCCTCAATCGACATCTTCCTGAAGCATATCACCGACACCGCAACCAACAACACTTCATCCATCGAAGAAATCTCAAAGACCGCCCCAGAAGACCTAATCCGCATCGACCGCCTCCACCGCTCTTTCGCCGATTACACCCCATCGGAAGTATCGAGCCGTTGGCCAGACCTAAGCGCCAGCCAACTCCCCGCCCTCATAAACTCGCACCTGCACGAAACTTTCCTGTCAACCTACAACACCAGCATAGCCCTCCTCTCCCCACTCCCCATCGAACTCCAACCGGCCTACACGGCCATAACAACTCTGGCAACTCGACTCTCCTACTGCCCACCCGGAAACCCAATCCCGGACTCCTGCCCATCCAACCGCCTCTGCGCCTCCTGCAAGAACCCCCCCGTGGTATCAAAACCCTCCATCTCTCAGGGCCCCTCCACATTCCTCCTCGCCGCCGTGCCGCATCCGTACACCTACTACGCACTAATGGACACGACCTTCAGCCTATCGGAAAACACCCAACGCAGCCTCCGCTACGTGCGCACCCGGGTCCGAGATCGCGACGCATGGCTGCACAATGCCACCACGCCCCCGCTAAAAGAGGGCGTGGGCCCCGGCATCCGCGCCCTCACCATCAAGGAGATTGTCGCCGCCCCCGCTAGAGCGAACTTCTCGAGTCTGTGGGTCTCAGCTGAGGTGCCAATCCCCGAAGAGGAAATCCCATGGATATTCGGGTTCACTCTCGCCTCCATGGCCGAGTTGGGGAAGACTGAGAAGTCGGTCGGGGACGAGCGTAGAGATATCGTGTTTCAGAAGACGGTTGGTGAGGTGCTTGGTGGGGCGGTGGGGAAAATGGAGGAAGACAAGAAGGTTGCTAGGATTAGGTGGGCTGTTGAAGCGTGGAATTTGGGAAGCGCTGAGGTGTGGAAGTTCACGAGCGCGTTTGTCGAGAGGATGGTGCAGGAGAGGAAGGAGTGGAGTGCTGGTGAGAAGGAATTTGGGAGGGGGTTGAGTGGGGAAGAGGTGGAGGGGGAGTAGTCTCTTTCCTTTTCCCTCTTTTCCTTCTTTTCTTTCTTCTGTTGAACGAATCATCTTAATTCCTGTGTGCTGCTACTTAGCCCTTCTTGTGTTAATTTTTTTGCTCAAATTTTTATTCATTTTTATCGCTAGGTGCTAGGTAGGGATTTTTTTTTTTTTGTGGTGGGGGGATGGGTCTTTGGGTATGAAGCATGATCGGGAAAGGGCATGTCAAGTCCACAGATTATTTATTTCGCCCCATACATACATAGCTCCATTAATGAGGTCACGAGGAAGGGATGAGAGGATGAGTATAAACCAAGCAAATGTGGAAAAAGATTTTTTATTTATCCGCCCATTTTCAAGCCCTTTTCCTATCCGACGTCTAACATTTTTGATATCATACCATCATCGCACTTACTCCTCCGGTGCACCGCCCGGTCCGCCCTTTGAACCCTGTGATCGTCGTCAGTAGTCGGCCCTTCAGTGGCGTAAAGTGCGCTACCAAGCTTACCATCTGTCTCGCCTTAAGCAGCTCATCGCAAAGTAAAAGGTTGCTAGCAATGCTTGACGCACTGGCAATCGAATTCCGGAGAACGCGGAAAGAGTCGAAAACACCTCTCGATATAGGATCCATAGGCTCTCCACTGTTTAGGTCGATCCCGACAATGTTACCCTCTGCCTGTTCGTCCTGTAGCGCCGCCACTGCACCCATCGTCAGCATCTACCTAAAAGAAGTGGGATAAAATGAATAAATAATACAAGAGTCCATAATATCAAACCCGGCATTCGCCGCAAGGGTCTTGGGAATAATCAATAGGGCGTCTGCGAATGCCTGTACTCCCATTCTTGCTTTACCCTTAACAGACTTTCGCATAGCTTCGCCGGTAAGATGTGCTGCGCAGGCAACTTGAAAAGCGCCAGCTCCTGGAACGACTGAGCCGTCGGCAATCATGTTATAAACACTCCTCAGCCCATCACGGACCGCGTCTTGAATTTGAGCAATGGTATGTGCGTTGGGACCTTTGATGAGTAGGGTGACAGATTTTGGGTTCTTGACGTCCTCCTGTTCCTCTGGTTAGCTCCCGAGAACAAAGCTAAGAGCAATTTAGGTGAGCATGCAATGAAGGTATACTTCTCCTCGCCGAGCGTGTGCTCATAAACAGTTCCAGCCCAGCCTAAGATATCGGGGGTCAAGTCGTCAACACTGTTTTGGGACACACCACCGCATACCAATTGCAGACGCTCCATGTTTCTCCTCTTAGCCCGTCGAAGAGCAAAGATACCGTTCTTTACAAGAACATCCAAACTCAAAGGATCGATTCCCTTCTGATTGATGATAACAAATCCTTTCTTGGGGTCATTTCCGCAAACCTCTTTCTTCAACTCAACAATCTTCCTCAATTTCTCATCGACAAACCTCCTCTCGCTCTCAACAAGCTTCTCCCGCTGCTCTGCAGAAGAGTAGAAGAAACCGGAGTTTACTTCGCTCTTCTCGTACTCTAAGGAAACATTGAGAGTAAGGATGTGTGCATTCTCTACACGTTTCGGCATATCCGGGTGGCGGGCGCCGTGGTCCAGAGCCAGACCACGAATCAATTGCGTCTCTGAGGCGGTACGGTGTTGCATCTTCATAATTTCTATCATGTGCAGATCGGGCTTCGTTGGGGGGCTGTAGATTGTCAAAACAGCATCGACAATAGCGGGGGTAAGAGATTCGGCGAGGGTTTTGTTAAGCTTGGTGGAAAGGGAAGTGCGAGCCACCGAGAGTAGGAGTTCACGGTCCGGTTCCCGAGTAATCTTAAAGTCGTCTAAGAACTATACATGGTCGGATAAGTTAGACAATGCCCGGTGACGACGGTGTCCCGGGTGGATCAAACCTTAAGCGCCTCAACTTTAGCCTGCTCGAATCCTTCAGTGATAATACGAGGATGTAAACCCTCCTCGATATATCTTCTTGCTTGTTTCAGGAGCTCTCCGACATATAGCACTACACTAGTAGTTCCATCACCAGCGATGTCATCAAGGGCCGTTGCTAAAATCCCCGAGTTAGCACCAGCATGTACTTTGTAGCAACCTATGGCAGATAGAAATCCGTACCTGCTCTCGCGATCATCACAGCTAATACCCGCAACTCATTAGCAAGATACTTGGGCCCCCGCTCCAATATCCGTCCCCATCTCAGAGCAGATAAATACCTGTAGGATTCTGGATTGTCATTTCACGCAGCAACTTCTGCCCATCCTTAGTCAACGTAATCTGACCCGACCCATCAACAAGCATCTTCAGTGTCCCCGAAGGACCCAGATTTGATTTCAAAACATCCTGCAGCCCTATCCGCCCCAATTAGTTAGCCATGATAACTAAAGCACACGTAAAGGGATACGGCGGAGGTTACCTTCACCAGCAGCGATGTTCACTCGGAGAGCTTCCCCGCGACGAACTGATTCAGCTTTAGGATTTAAGAGACTGGTAGCAGACATTATTATCGATGTAGCGGAAGAGGGTGATTATTGGATTGTAGGGGGTTGGCTTGTTGTATGTGGTGGATATTGTGCGGAGGACTCGCCAAGGATTTAGGTTGAACTTTTCTGGAAAGTTTTGGAGCCCCGCATTCGGGAGGGTAACCTTCAGATGATCCTCATAACCACGATAGCCTACGGTATTGTGCGCCAAGATATCATACAAACCCAAAGACTGGGTACTGAAACGGAAATGCTGAACCGAATTGACTGCTTTAAGTTATGATACCATTTTTCCTGGGAGGAATTTGGACAGGGTGATAACTTTGCATTTTTATGTGTTCACAGCTGGAACATGAACTCTCTCCACGAAGCACCGCACCCGCCCACTATGAGTGAGAGTTTGTGATCGCCCTTACAAGATTTCAACCATGTCGTAAGTTAGAATATAGCTCATTCTACCGTATTTCTACATTAAGGGTTACCTTAAAAGCTGGGGTTGATCTTTCATTTCTTTACTCCTTCTGGAAGTATAAATATTTCAATATGGGTAATAAGGATTGGTAGCTAACTTGGGGATAGGTTGGGAGTTGCGAATGAAATTATCGCAAGCGCAGTAGTTCTGTACAAGTGCAAGTATCGTATCTAAAGGCCTCCGGCACTTGCACCCCATCTTTGATACGTGACCCTTTTCTAAGCTTTGCTCTGTCCGCAGCTAAGCAAAACTCCTCCCTCACTTACGTGCTGGTATTCTTGTCATCACATTCTCTTGAACATAAGAATGGCATATCAGCAGCAAGCTGTACTTCCTGTCTGGTTTTCCCATTGATAAACTTTCTCCCCATGCTCACAGTTGAGCCCCCACCCCCCCCTTGCCTATTTGAGAAGCCAGAATACTACATTTAACTTAACCCAACTCTCTTGATGGCTGATGCTTCAATGCCGCTGAAGCTAAAGCACAGTGGAGGATGCTGGTAGGCTGATATATATGTGTATTTGAGTCTGCCCTCGGCTGGGTTAGTCTTCCTAGATTGATGTTGAACTAAGGATTTTTCAAGCCCAACTCTGATTCCGTTAGTGGATGGGATTACTGTCATCTCATCAATTACTGGTATACGGCATAAATCCTCTTCAATGATCATAATCCACAATTATTACCATCTTTATTACTCCTGCTCGTGTGTATGTACCTTGTGTACTACTTACTGTTGCTCCCACCACAGTTATTCGAAAACAGTATCGGGACTATCGATAAAAGTCCCAAGGATCCATAATGCTAAACTCCCTATAGATGACCCTCTTATTATCAGGACAAGATTTGTCGGGGTTATTTCAAAGATCGGAATTTCGTACCAGTATGATACCACGGGTATGCTCTGTAAAGAAATTTCAAAATAAAATATAAAAACAATGCTTTAAAGTCCTCATTCAGCCCGATGAATACAATAATGGAATATATATAAATATACATATTGACCGACAAATTCCCCAAAAGTTTGTCGAAGGACAATCGCGGTCCATCCCGTTATAAAACAAACCCCTACGCCATCTATCATCTAAAGCATCCTTGTGCTCGACTTCCCTACCCCAAATCCCGGGCCATGCCCTCAAGTAGACGCAACTACTTGGTTTAGCCTCGCCGGATCGACTAGGTTGTCGCTCAAATGTGGCAGACCCGTTCCTTCGCCTTCGTCGCCATGGCCAGTAGGAGACCCTTCTACATCTGTGTTCTTTGCAATTTCTTCATCCATCGAGGCTCCGAGGGGTATCTGGTACATGGGTTTTTTTCCTCTTTCGAAACGTACGTTCGATAATGCAATATCGATTTTCTCTTCGCAAATTACCTTAAGCTCCTGAGCCGTTTCTCTCGGAGCGAAGGTAGAAGGGAAACGCCAGCTATTGGTTCCATTAGTATACCAGTTCTTTTACCTAAAGTGAGGCTACAAGAATATCACATACGATAACCAAAGCCACACCAGGATGGTCTTGTGCAATGACTCCAGACGCTGTAAGACAGGCATAGTTTTCGGGTTATCGATATCCAGAGCTTCCAAATCCACGTTCGGAATTTTCAGAAGACTCCCATCCTTATTGAAACCCACACACTCTGCCATCTTCCTCACCGCTTCTTGGACACTTAAGTCGCGCCCAATTGGCGCCATACAAAATAGCAGCTTTTCGGAAATCCTCAAGCCTGGTATTCCTTCCAGTAACCTTGCAGTCTTGATCTGCTGTTCTAACCGGCAAATATGAAACAGATTCGCCGTATACATAGCCTCGTCTATTGCTTTGAGGATAAAGGATAGTTCTATGTTCGGGGGATATAGGGATGCAAATTCCTCAACTTGAGATGGGGTTGGGAGGATACCAGCAGTTGGAATCGGTTTTGGAGTAACTGACATGGCGTATTTGAGGGACCGGTAGTCTACCTCGTCTAGTGTTGTAACGAGACCTACCGAGGGAGCGGCAGGTAATGGTGCGATAGTCTCATCGGCTTGGAAATTGTCTTTGGACACAGCAACCTTGTAACGACCGGCTCGGCCAGCGATCTGTTTGACATGAGGAACGCTGATAGCTTCAAATTCTGAGCCATTCCATTTGATTGTGGTTTCAAATATCATACGTTTGATACTCCTATAATAGATTAGAAAATTGCCTAAAACAAGTGAGAGGAAGTCTACAGGTTAAGTCCCATTCCGACAGCATCAGAAGCCACTAATATATCGTAACCACTCTCAGGATCATTGAAATGCCTTGCTTGCAGGCTTCTTGTTTCTGGAGGCAAACTTCCATATATAACGGCGCATCTCAGCCCCGTCACCTTTTCGATTTCCTTCTTCATCGCAAAGATGCTCTTCCTTGAAAACGTAACGACGCAGTCTCCCTTCTGAATCTTCGCCAAGTCACCCCCCAGACTCTCCTTCATAACTTCTAGCGGCCCTAAGCGCTTGTAGTTATGGACTATACATTCATCTCCCACTCTAGCCGCAAGGTCTTTGATGAGATCTACTGTTCGCTCTTCTCCACACATGTGAACCTCCTTTGCCCGTACTCCAAGAAGTGCTTGAGTCCATGCCCACCCTCTTTCTTCGTCTCCAATCATCTGGATCTCGTCGAGAACAGCAACCTCAACTTGCCGATTCAAATCCACCATCTCAACGGTGCTCGAAGATATAGCAGCGGTTGTAGAGACAATCCGCATGTCATCTCCCGTAACGAGGTTGCACGGGATTCCCTTGGCATTCATCCTCTCGAAAATTTCATGGGCCAACAAACGCAACGGCCCAGCATAAATCCCATCCGCAGCTTCCTCCAGTCTCTTCAGCGCGTTATAGGTCTTCCCAGAATTTGTAGGGCCAACATGCAAATGCCAAGTTCTCTTAAACTGCCTTGCCATCGGATACCATTCTTGGGGGAACCTCATATCCGCAGCTTTCTTAATATTGATCATATGAATGTCTCTCTTGCCTAAATCTCTTTGCCCAATATATTGCAGGAAGGAACTGATAAAGTAGTAATCCAATTCTCTCTCTTCTTTGTGCATTATTGCGATTTTGTCCGGCGTTGGCAAAGAGCTGCCAGTAGCTGTATAATCTTGGACCGTAAATCCTGCCAAAACCTCATCAACAAAAGCTAGATAGCGAACTCGCAGCTCTTTGGGGGGTATTGGATTCCCCCTAAACCAGCCACGGACGTCCGGTGAATGGGCTGGTGGCGGTATCAGTCTCGTCAGCACTCGTTCCGTAAGTGAGTATATCTCCCGGTAATCTTGCGCAGGCGGCTTGTCGGGCTTTTTTTCGGCAGGCTTCCCCCCCCTCTCCTGTAACGCAGTTCTAGCTTGGAGTAATCCTTCGGCAGTGGGCACTGTTCGACCGTAGTATGTAGTATCCCTAGGGGTCTACAAATATCAGCCCTGTATGTACCAGCCCAAGTGACGATACTCACTCTAAAAGCGGTCGCCCTCTGGCCAGGGAGATTCTTGTGGGCCATCTTCTTATACCGAGAAAGCGAGCTTTGAGTCCGGAAACGAGTCGTGCCAGGAATTCGTAACGGAGAAGCGCCAGACACCCCAGGAGCTCGGGGGGGGCAACAAATACAGAGGCTCATCTTCACCCCTCTCGACCGCGTAACCAATGCTGAGGACAACATTTCTGCTGGCTAATCAATTGAGTCCTGGGGGACGTGGATGTGGTGCTTCCGGAGCTGTCGCGGAAAAAAAGTCGTGAACTCAGTTGGCCAGAAGCAATGTTTTTTTCAATGTCTTGGCGCAGATCTGAAAAACATTCAGCCTCCAAAGTCATGGGGTATCACTCAGCGCCGCCGCCGCCGCGGGGCTACGGGGAGGAAGACGTGCTTAAACTGGGGTTTCTCACTTGAGGATAGTAGCGCAATATCGGCATGACGTGCTAATCTACAGTGAGATGATCATATTTACTATTATTATTATAATAGTAAACCTAAGAGAACACCATAAAAGTACACCATAGTGCGAAGTCAGTGGCAGAGAGAAAACAACAGCACAGTGGCACAAGCACCTACGGGCGGCCTCGCCAATACGGAAGTAGACGGTATATCGATCCATGGGCCCAGAGCTATGCTATTGCTCCCGATCTCTGTATCATCTTACCGGAATCATGAGAGCACACATAGCAAATAGGGAGTGATATCTGGTGATGGATTCCCGACCATATTGACGATAGGGCATAGGGTTGCTTGTTTTCGGCACCTTTTAGTAGACTTGAGTTCTTATTGTAAAATCGGGAGGAAAATAAAATCCCAGTTATTGAAATGAAGACAACAATAAGCTCTAACAATAAGTCAAGTTGGGACAATAGACTACCGAGAGAAGATCTATCGATGGATTTGTGGAAGGCATTCAAAGATCCGAGATATTATGATATTTGTATTGAGCCAAATTTTGCGTCCGGGCTCTATCATACACAGCTTAAAAGCAAAAATTTAATAGAGTTTGCTGCGAACCTCTGCTTAGGGTGAAAAAAGGTGGTTTGGCGCGCAAATCCCATATATCATACTGCTACGCCTATTGGGCACTCAACAGTTTAAACTAGACACGCCCTACGAGTAAATTCTGTATGATACTGTCGGTCATGAATTAGTATCATACGAGTATGATACGAGTAGATTGGCACAAGTAAGATATTTACCTGAGTAATCCGGGCCGATCTCCGAGAGGGAGTGGCGGCCCTAACCCTACGCTTTTTCACAGTACAGCCTGGAACGATTGTTCCGGGCTACCTACTGCATCTCTGCCCCACCAAAATCACTACTCTGCCCCTCCAACACTGCCCAAAAGCTACTTGACTCACCGCTCCCCCTACCCTCTTTGTTTCCTCCGCAACAAACATTCACCTGCTCTTCCAAAACCCTCTCTAAAACAAAATCAATTTCCCAGGAGCAGGGAAACTATCATGGAAGGAATTAAAAAGACGTTCGCTACTTGCAAAGCAGAAGGGAGGGTAGGATTCCCTTTTCTCCGGAATATACCGAACAAAAACTTCTAGTCGCAGCCGCTAACCGCTGCAAAACAGACGGCTTTGATGACTTATGTTACTGCCGGGTTTCCGACAGCTGAGGCAACTGTAGGTCTGATGCTGGCAATGGAGGCTGGCGGTTCCGGTATTATTGATTCTTTCTGGAATCCTAACTGCGGCTCGTGAAGCTGATAATATTAGACATACTTGAAATTGGTCTACCTTTCACAGATCCAATTGCAGATGGGCCGACTATTCAGAAAGCAAATACTGTGAGTAAATATTGCTTTCCCCCCATTTCCCTATCGGTAATTAATACATGCCACAGATTGCCTTGAAAAATGGTATGTCAGCTACCGCAGCCTTGAAGGCAGTTCGCGATGCTCGTCGGAAAGGATTGAAAGTCCCAGTTCTTTTCATGGGATACTACAACCCCGTTTTGATCTACGGCGAGCAGCGGCTTGTCAAGGATTGTCGAGAGGCCGGTGTTAATGGCTTCATCATTTGCGATCTACCCCCAGAGGAAGCTGTGAGGTTCAGAGGATTCTGTAACAATGAAGGGTATTCTTGTCTTTGAGGGATTCACAGGATTTACTTCAACTGACGAGGTGTTAGTTTGAGTTATGTTCCGCTTATAGCTCCATCAACGACGCCTTCCCGTTTGAAGTTCCTCTGCAGTATAGCCGATTCATTCATATATGTTGTTTCTCGTATGGGGACAACTGGGGCATTGGGCACAATGAACGCTGGCCTTGGCGATCTATGTAGGCGTGTACACGAGGCATCTGGAAACATTCCCATCTCAGTCGGCTTTGGCGTTTCCACTCGTGACCACTTCGTCTCGATTAGCCACTTTTCTGAGGGTATCGTTATTGGTTCACAGGTCATTAATGTTATCTCTCAATCGAGACCTGAAGAGATTAACGAGAAGGTTAAGGAGTATTGTCAAATGATGGGTGGTAGGGGCGGCAAAGATTCGACCACTCATGAAGTCGGAATTGTGGAAGTCGTGGAAAAGGCCAAAGAACCACTTGATGTCCACCCCACAAATATCATCACTGAAAAGGATGTGGCGCCGGGCCCAGGTTTAATGGACCAGCTCAATGCCTTGAACGTTGATGGTGAAGCCAACCCTCACGTAAGTTCAGAAAGGCACCTTTTCTATATACAAGAAGTGTTCTTACAGTGATAGTCTATTCCATCTCGCTTTGGCGAATTCGGCGGTCAATACGTACCAGAGTCTTTGATAGATTGTCTTGTAGAGCTAGAGCGTGGCTTTATCGAAGCAAATAACGATCCTAAATTCTGGGAAGAGTTTCAGTCGCACTATCCCTATATGGGCCGCCCAGGGCAACTTCATCTAGCAGAGAATCTTACTAAGAAATGCGGAGGCGCCAACATCTGGTTGAAGCGAGAGGATCTCAATCATACAGGATCTCATAAAATCAATAATGCTATCGGACAAGTTCTTATTGCTAAGCGGTTAGGTAAGACCGAGATTATCGCAGAAACCGGGGCTGGGCAGCATGGTGTAGCAACCGCAACTGTCTGCGCCAAGTTCGGTATGAAGTGCACAGTTTATATGGGCGCTGTAAGTTGAACTGGTCGTGTCGAACCCAAATACCTCAGAGGTGCGCTTACCCTTTAAAGGAAGATGTGAGGCGTCAAGCCTTGAATGTTTTTAGAATGAAGCTTCTAGGAGCTCGGGTCATATCTGTAGAGGCTGGTAAGAAATGTCTCCCACCCTAGTGAATCTCGGTGTACCCAAGCGTTCCGGGCAAATGGTAGGGCTTTGGGGGGCGGCAGTCCTGGGTGTCCCGGGCAGGTTGTCTCGGGGTGCTGGGTGTGGCATCCGTTTTTCATAAAGACGGGAGCTTGAGGGGTCGATTATAGGTCCCGGAAGTCTAGCGCTTGTGCTATTCCTCAATGGGTCTGTTGCCTACAAGGTCCTGAGGTCACTCTCAGTCACCTATACGAGTAAGTTCCTACCGTTGCCTGCAGTTACCTGTAGTTGACGGCAGTCAGGATACAGTATCTGCCAAGACACCTCTAGGGCCCTGCCGTCCGTCCCGGGTGCCATGTTCAGTGATACTGCCCGTCCCGCCTCTGGGTGAGGACAGACGGACTGGACTATCGGGTACACCGCTAATGATTAGAAGATGCTTATACCTGCTTTCCCAGGAACCCGTACTCTACGTGACGCTGTCAATGAGGCGCTTCGTTCGTGGGTTGTCAATCTTTCGACAACACATTACCTCATCGGGTCAGCTATTGGCCCGCATCCGTTTCCTACAATAGTTCGAACCTTCCAGAGCGTCATTGGGAACGAAACCAAGCAGCAACTTATGGAGAAGCGGGGGAAACTACCCGACGCGGTAGTAGCCTGTGTCGGAGGTGGATCAAATTGTGCAGGAATGTTTTATCCCTTTGTAAAGGATCTTTCGGTAAAGATGTTGGGTGTAGAAGCTGGCGGAGATGGCCTAGAGACCACCAGACACGCAGCTACTCTTGCCGGCGGTAGTAAGGGCGTCCTTCATGGAGTCCGCACTTACATTCTTCAAGATTCTGAAGGTCAAATTTCGGATACGCATTCCGTTTCCGCCGGGCTAGACTACCCCGGAGTTGGGCCAGAACTCGCAAGTTGGAAAGATAGCAGTCGTGCAAAGTTTATTGCCGCCTCCGATGCTGAGGCTTTTGAAGGCTTCAGAGCACTCTCTGAGCTTGAAGGCATCATCCCTGCCCTCGAGAGTGCGCATGCAATATTCGGTGGAATGGAGCTGGCAAAGGCAATGAAACCTGGTGAGGATATCGTCATCTGTCTTTCTGGAAGAGGGGATAAAGACGTCCAGAGCGTCGCTGAAGAACTCCCCAATCTTGGGCCCAAGATCGGGTGGGATCTTAGATGTGAGTTGGCTCCTTCCCTTCCGAATATCTACACACTGACACTGACCAGTCTAGTCTGACCTTAAACACCCCAAACAAATACCACATTTTCTCGTTTCAATTTTCTTTTGCAGGGTCTCTGTAGGCTCAGGCAGCCGAATTGGTCGGGTATTTCATGTTCTGTTTGATTCTAAAGGTTAAAAAAGGGCCACATAGACTAGAGCTGAACGCAAATCTTCTAAGTTCGCCACCTTTGAAGTGAAATGTGCTATGTTGTAATTATCCGGACTTGCACGTACCATGCCACCAGATCATATTGAATCACTCGCGGAGCTAGGGCTAAGCTCCAATTGGTTGCACTCTCGTATCGAAATTTCATGATATCATATCACAATGTAAATTACGGTACTGTACTGTACAGTGCTTTTTGTATCACACCGCACAGCAGCCCCAAAATACAGTAACTTACCGCTAGTTCCGTCCACACAACCCAACGGATTTGAGGAGCCTCAGAATTTGGGCCCATCCTCGTTAACTGCCGACATTCGAAAGACAAAAAAGCCACAGGTAGCATAAAAAGCCCCTCAGAAAATTCACTGGGCCAAATAGAGTTATCGAAGCGATACTATAGGCGAATTATGACAAATTTGAAATGCAGAAAACGAGGGGAACCCCTCTCGAGTTCTGTGAGAATTCAGACCCCGCCCTCAATTACTTCAATTCTCAAAAGACATCACGAAAAGAAATAAACATGTCTCGGGAACCAAAACAGGGCCTATCCTCCCGCTCACAATCACTCACACCAACTCCCGTGACGGTAGACAATGATTCTTCCTTGATACCGTTATACACACAATCCACACATTCAACTTCGGCACTCTCGCTCGCCGACTATGTACCCCCTCTTCACCACCAATCGAGACCTGGAGTGGAGAGGGCATGGATACGGAGCAAGTCCGTCGTATACAATAACCGGGGAGTGCTGCTTGTCCTGCTGTCGCAGTTCTTTGGCTCGACAATGAGTCTTTGCACGAGGGTGTTGGAAACTTCATTTCCGGAGCAGAGGATGCATGCCATGCAGATATTATTTATTAGGCAGAGTGTTACGACGGTTTTTGTCGGTATATTGATGGTTTTCCGAAGTGTGGAGCATGCGCCGTGGGGTCCATGGGGGGTACGGTGGTTGCTAGTTGCCAGAGGTTTCGGAGGATTCTTTGGAGTGTTCGGGTTATACTGTTCGTGACATTTTCTATTCCCCCTCCACCCGATGCTTCGTTGGGGATACCGGTATGATCCTGATGGATGCGGAATACCGTAGATTCACTGGCATACCTCGACCTCTCAGATGCGATAGTAATCACCTTCCTAGCACCTATCGTAGCCTCGTTCGCCTGCTCATTGATACCCTACCTAAATGAGTCATTTACCAAAACCGAGTTCTTCGCATCTATATTCTCCCTCTTTGGTGTTGTCCTGATCGCCCGCCCCGCATCCTTCTTTTCCCGAGATCCCGCGGGGTATCCAGATGATTCCAGTACCGTTCATTCCCCGCCAACCCCACGCTCAGTCCTCCCCGCTGGAGAAATACCCACGGCTACCCCGCACCAACGCCTAATCGCAGTCCTGGTAGCCCTCCTCGGGGTCCTCGGTGCCGCAACCGCCTACACGACTATTCATTGGATAGGTCCCCGCGCCCACGCCCTGGTAGTAATGTTCTACTTCTCGTTCTGGTGCTGCATCGTCTCCCTCGCATGCTCACTCCTCATACCTTCAATTGGGGGTCTTATCTGGCCGGAAACGCTGCTTCAATGGGGGCTTCTCCTGGGTATCGGTATTAGTGGTTTTGGGACACAGTTCTTTCTCACTATGGGACTGCAAATCGAGAAAGCTGGTCGTGCTACTACCATGGTTTACGCGCAAATGATTTTTGCGCTGGCATGGGAGCGGATTATCTGGGGGACTACGCCCGGGTGGGGGAGTTTAGCGGGGAGCGGGTGTATTTTGGGGAGTGTGCTTTGGATAGGGGTGAAGAAGGCGGAGAAGCCTCAGGTGGCGAAGGGGAGGGCAGCAGACGAGGAGGTAGGGTTGATGAGCAGGAGAACAGAGGAACAAGAGGACGAGGGCGATGAGTGGGTGGAAATGGAGGGCGGGGCGGATGCTTGGGGGTTGGGCAAAGATGGGGAGAGGGAAGACGAAGAGGGCGAAGGTGGAGATGAGAGTGGAGAAGGTGGGAACATTGCATGATGCATAGTTTTTCAATTTTTATCACATAGGGATTAGACATAGGATACCAGCACGAGCCAGCCGGGCATCCGTTATCTATTATGTGTAGATAGGCTACATCAGCCAAACACAGATTATATTAGTATAATGAGTTTCATGATTCCAAGAGCATTCTTTCCTAATACTTGTGATTTTGATTGGGAGGAACGCTGCCCAGCAGTCAGCAGTGTTCTGTAGGTAGAAATTATTGTCATTAGTATTTCGGGGGGGGTTCTGCCCCTTGAGGCCCTTCATTAGGCTTTCTTAGCTAGCCTTTTGTCTCAGGTATCGAGTTAAAATGCGAGTGATTGGGCGTGACTTCCCGACAACCTGTGTGATGCTGCATTTCAGTATATCACCGTACATCGAGCTTCAATCGAGGAATTCACTTTTGGCGGTATTTCAAGTTAGGTTTTATCCGAGCACTAGTGCTGCAAACTTTAATTTTGCTTAAAAGCTATGTCACAGTACTTTGCGAGGACCGCCCCATTGTGCTCAATAGATCACAAGTACTTGTGTCATACTCGTGCAATGACAATTGAATGTACGGGTTCAATGAAACCTGAGCCTCAAGACTAGGTTTATCAATATTCATTGTCACACAACTAAAACCACCCGTCGCCAGAGTTCTTGCTGCTGCTACTGCCAGGAAAAGGCGCGTCGCTCCCATAAGCTACCGAAACTTCGTCTTGACCACCTCTTCCGCTCTTTTCCTAGAATATCCTCCCTTGAACCCACCCCAACTTACCATCTCTACAAACACAAACATGGCAACTCGGAGAAAGCGAGCAGATACCGTCCCTACTAAAGCTCCAGCTCCCAAGAGGAAGCGCGACTCGGATTCGGAATCGGAGTCGTCGCCCGACTCGGATAGCGAACTAAGCGACTTGGGAGAGGAGGATCTGGAGGAACCTATCGATTTTCAACAAGCCGGAAAAGAGGATGAATCTGGCGACGAAGATGAAGAGGATGAGGATGAAGAGGACTTTGACGAGTCTAGCGATGAGGACGATACACCAGAAGAGGCCGAGGATTCGTGAGCACCCCTAATATGTACATGTAAGGAGTTACTCTAATTGGACTAGCTACATTTTCGAAGAGGAAAAGGATGTCTCCGAAGACGAACCCCGGAAAAAAGGCACCGGTAAAGCACTCCTGAAGGAACCAGTATCGCGAACCTCCAACCGTCGCAAGCCCAGAAACTCCACACAAACTCAAAGGAGAAAACCGGGTACTAGCGTCCCAGGCAGCTCACTCAGAGAATCGATCACGGTATCGTCGCGAAGTAGGAATAACCCGAAGACGGCACCACAACCGAGAGGAAGAGCAGGAGGAAGAGCAGCAGAGGAGAAACCTTTCAAATTGACGCTCAAGGTGGGAAGGGATAAACTTCGTGAAGCCACCTCCAACTGGACACCCCCCCCTGCTGCAGCTGACAGTGGTCCAGGTACCACTGCTGCTGCCACGCCCGAAAGTAGTGCGTCGGCGACCTCGGACGGCATCGTGACAACCAGGGCTCCTACAATGACCCTACCGGCTCGCGCTGGAAGAGGACGCAGGATTGTGGAAGAAGAAACCTCTTCTTCATCGGAGGAGGAAGACGAAGGCGAAGACGCGGAGGGTGAGGAGGACGCGGAAGGCGAAGAGATCGACATTGAAGAAGATGCGGAAGGCGTCCTTGAGGACGATGGCCTCAACGACGAAGACGCTGAAGGAGAAACCGATGATGAGGAGATTCTGGATTCTGACGACGCCACTAATAACAATACCGGCGTTAATTCTCCAGACTTTAGGAGTAGAACCGGGACCCCCGACTTGAGCAAGTTAACCAGAAGACAGAGGGGCAGATTCGACGAGCTTTACAGCGCACCTCTATTAGAATTGCCCACCAGCATAGGTATGCGGCAGGATAACTACACCACCACAATTTACTGACTATCCCGCAGAGAGGCCAAGTGCAGCCAAAATTGTTCCATTGACCGCGGATGAGGCAGCACTCAAGAGGGCAGAAATGGCTAGACGCCGGAAGAACCTTACGGACCAGAGATTAGAGGAAGAAAAGGTAGGTTTTGTCATGCTTAGACTTTAGGATTAGGCTGCTAACGGGTTTGTCCCTTTCCTCTACAGATGGATACTATAAACAAGCTTCTCAAGAAGCAAACACCCAGAATGCGCAAAGGTAGAGGGACCGGTGACGCCACACCCGCTGGAGGCCCATACGCCGATTCTACAATGGGTGGGATATCTGATAATCCTGCACCGCCGCCAACGATGGTTCGTTGGGTTAGCAATGCGACCGGCATAAGACTCGGCGTTCCGGAAATGTGGATGGGTGGCCCTGCAGGCGCAATTTTTGAGAAACAAACAGCCCCGGAGGTGATTGGGAAGAGGAAAATGGTGGAGGTTATTGATGATCCGATGGAAATTGATATGAGAGCTTAGGGCGGTATCGAATTGGAAGGGCGTTATAATTGTCTGGAGAGGGGCTTTGTATTTTTTTTTCTTTTTTTTTTTTTTTTAACTCCGAATTACTTTTGCACTCTAGTGAGAGCGGGAAAGGGTCCTTTAATGTGTGTATCACTACCGTAGTTTAGATGTCCACCGTGTGAGCTAGAATCGAACAATTCTATAAAGTTGCTTTGAAAAGATGCACTCGACGTGTTTTGACACTGGGATTTGTAGAGGTGAATTAATGTCTATATTTCACGGTATGATACCTTCGAAATAACCAGAGCGCAAAAGGTTTCCTGGCTAACTCTAAGTGAGAATAGCTACCGGTACCATACTGATGCTATTATATACGAGTATGCGGTCCTTTCTCGTTTGAGGTCTCACGGATATGGGCGGACCACTTGTGTTCTTTATTGACCCTTTACAAGTAAAAAGTTAACTTATTGTAGTACGACAAGCAAGAATTTAGAACCTTCACTACCGTAGTCTAGGAGAGTGATAGAATAATGAAGCTTGTCGGTATTGGTGAGGACGCTCACCACTCCGCCTAAGTCATGACCGGGGATTTGATGCCAAGGGCCCGAGCCCCCGGTTAACATACCTTAACGGGCCGTCATTGCATTGCAGCCAACTTCAGCCTCCTAATCTACACACACCATCCTCCCCCACTATCTCTCTCTCTCTCTCTCTCTCT
>QLOI01002113.1:0-21008 GCA_003313605.1 Tuber umbilicatum | reverse complement strand
CGCCACTAACAGGACAGCGATATGAAGAGTTTTCTCCTGCAGTTGATTGCATGTATCAGGATATTGCATGGACACTTCACGTCAGATAATGAACTAGCAGAGCCGGCAAACATTCGGTGTAATGTTAGCCCAAGGCCCTGAGGAGATGGGCATGCTCGCGATGGTGGTGAGCTTAGGAGTGATGGAGAGGAGCTGGCAATATAATTCTGCTTAAGTATATGCGAGACCTCTTCTCCTAAGACGATCAACTATCCTCTCGAGAACTTATTGAGTAAAGCTGCGGCTTAATGATATTAAGTTTCACCGTTAAGGTTTTATCTCTTACATATTTGTTCTTCACTTCGTGTACGAAGAAAGCTTCGGTACGGCCGCATCCTTGGGATCCATCTTCCCACAGGGAGCCCCCGTTACACCGAGGAATATAACTGTAAGTCTAAAGAAATAATTGTCAGTTAAAAGAACTGGAAAGTATGCATAAAGAAGGAGAAATATCCCGAAAACCATAAAGAAAACACATGTGATGATTCTGATCGTTATCATGAAATATTCAGTGGAACATACGTCATATATGTCCTAGCTGTAGTAATGTTCTCTGGGTATAGGTAAAGCCATAACACTATCCAAGTATGAGAATACGCGATATTATCAAAGCAAAATAAACATATGAAACAAATCAAAAATTTCAACAGAGATGTCCTAGCCTGTGGTGCCAAGTAGTAAGACCAGGGTTTGTAGTAGCGAGAGCTGTTACACTGGTAGCTAGTAATCGGGCAAATAATTGAGACATAATCTGTACAGGATCCACTTGGTACAGGCCATCAATCAGGGAGTCAAGTAAAAGAACTCGCTCAGTTCCTAGCTCCCCTAAGTAGTGTTCGTTACGGGGCCTCCAAGGGCCTGGAAAACCCTGGTCTCTGGCCAAAAAACCCGCCCCGGCAATCTCCCCGGCCCTGGGTGGAGCGGGGTTTTTTCTCTTTTTTGACCCCCATCCCCACCACTGCTCATGCCCTAGGCGGGCCCCCGCCGATTTTTGGTGGTGTGGGGTGGTAGGGTTGGGCCCCAGAGGCCGGGCGGGGTGGGAAGGAGAAAAAAATACTGGCCCCAGGCCCGGTAACGGCGGGGCCTCCAAGAGCAAAACCCGCCCCACCCTGCCCCGTAACGAACACTACCCCTAAGTAGCACTCATTGTTGACAAAGTCAATACGAAAGCTTAAGGAAAGCGCGGCAACCAAGAGAAGTGAAAACCTAAGTTGTGGTACCAGAATCACAGCTAGCCTAACCACCCTTGAAGCCAGCCAGATCTTTCAGTATGAGGCAAACGTATCCCTTCCCTAATCCTGAAACAGTGGTCTGATTCGTTAGCCTAATTTCTATTGGTTGTTAGAAGGGTGTAAAGTCATATACCACACTAGAGTAATTGACAAGATGATGTGTTGCGCCGGAGTCCATGATCCAAAGACTTGGCTGAGAGGTATCTGAGAGGGTAGGAGTATTATGAGAGACAACAAGAGCTTGGACATTTGCTAAAGAAGCTTGTACATTAGTAACAAGCTTAGATCTTGGCTGGAATCTGTGTTTCCCTCTGCCATTTCTCTCATTTTTTCTCCGAGCCTCAACTGCCCTCTCCTTGACATGGCACTGACGCTCCAGATGTCCAGGTACTCCACAGTACCAGCAAACCTGGTGTGATGAACGGTGTGGTGTAGTGGAACGGAAACTCTGATAAGAGATACCTGGTCTACCCCTGGAAAAGCGGTAGGTACTATTACGGTATCCTCCTCAACGACCACGAGCATTGCCGACTTCTACCACAAGTGCAGAAGTAGTTGTTGTACTTAAATTTGAGCTTGAGCAACTACTATCACGATTCTGCATAGTCACTTCTGCTTCACGGATCATTGTGATTAGGCTGTCAGTAGTAACACCACCAGGTTGATGCAATACGATATCGACAAAGCTATTAAAAACTGGTGGTAGGGTACTAATAATATGAGATGTAAACGCTTCCTCACTTATTGCCTGGTCAGTCCTGGCCAAGGTACGACAAATGGCCAACAGTTGTGAGATGTAGGTCTGTATCTTTTCACCACTCTTTGGTCTCAACTGATTAAACTTTCAGAGAATCAAAGTTTGTCCAACATGTGAGGCAATATTATCGAGCTTGGCCTTCAAGGTTGTCCAGGCCTCTGCGGGTTCCATTTCATCGTTGATGAATTCCCTTATATCAGGAAGACAGGAATGGTAAATCGTTGCAAACCCTTTTCCAGAACAGAGATGGAACTCATTATAGGAAGTTCTTTGATTGACTGGTGGAGACTGCTCAACCCCTAATACAATATCTAGGGCATTTATCACGCGAAGAAAGACTTGAATGTTGCTTGACCACTAGTTGTAGTTGCCGTAATGGAGTTTGGCAATCTCACCATATTCGCACCTATAGGTAGTTGACAACTTCCCTCCACCGGTGTCATTTGGAAGATCGGTTAAGGACATTCCACCTGGATACCAGAGGCAACAGGATACCTGTGGTTATTTGGGATTGGAAAAAGGATTGTAGTTCTAAAGATTGGCTATTTGTTGTGAAGATATGCAAAACCGGGCTCATAACCTGTAGCAACAAACACTGGGAAGAGTAGTGAGATCGTTATTAATTTTCAGACAGAGGGTCCAGAACTCCTCTTTATACTACAGCTCTAGTGCGCAGAGTTTTCCTAAACACCAATCTCCAATTCGCAGGAAACACCTTCGCTCAACCGTTTCGACCAAAAAAGGGCTGCCTTGGAGTTCTTTTCATTGGGCGGTTTGCTTCGGCCTGTTTATTCTAGCGTGCCAGTAAATTGTGGAATCTTGATGGCGGTGCTGTCTTGCGTTAGCACCGGAGCCAAATTTCGAGTGACGGACTGTGAAGTCGCTTTGCTCACTCGCCATCCGGAAATACCCCGAAGACCCATAATTCCCCCACTCCCCAAGCCAGCAGGAGCAGAAGCGTAATACATGCTTACACGATTCCAGAAATGAGCTAAGGAATTAATATAGAACGAAGAGGCACAGGGCTTGCGATATTAGTATCAGGTGGGGAGAATAAGAAGTACCCCCTGGTAATTTTGCCTTGTTAATGGTTCAGGGGGGGGTATCCTCATCGTTGTATGAAGGAGGAGGCTGTATATCGCAATACTGTAATATTGTCGGAGCAAACTTTAGGCTACCCATCCAAAACAACCCAATTCTCCCTAGGGGTACTGTACTGTGGGGAGGTGTGTTGTCAATTTGGTCAAAACCACGTTGGAACATTCCGGGTGATAATAAGCAAGAGGCAGGACAATAGAACGTGGTTGGAAAGTTGGAGACTATGAGTGGTGATCAAGGACCTCTCGCCTTAGTCGGGGTTGAGCGGATAATTGATGAATGAAGTACTTGCACCTGCCCCCAATACAATACATCTACTGAAAAAAGTAAAAAGTAGGAAAAAGGTACAGTGACTTTTCCCACCATCTGTCCAGCAATTGAAGAGTTGCGAGATGCGGGGGTGCAGTACAGTGCCTGTGGTTTCTTAGAGCTATTGAAGGCTGGTACAATATTAACATAATATAATTTAAAATCCTACTGCATTCCTATCCTGTCTTTACGATTGAGCGGAAAAAAATTCAAATCCACGACAAGTAAAAAATGAAATATGAAACGTAAAACAACCTACGTGAAAGCCATTATTCGCCCCTAGAAAAATTCGCCGTCCTCCGTTCAGAAGGAGCGCTGGTATCAGATTGTTCGTTCATAGTCCTGACGGAATCAAAAAAAGGAAAAGAGAACAGAAAGATGGAAGAAACAGAAGGAAATCCACTCTTTGCACACACCCCACTCTCTAGAGCCTACCGGTGGCTGGGGGGGAAGCCTGAACCAAACGTCTTTGTGGTCCTTAGCGAGTTCCCCGTTGAACCCGTCACTGGCGTCGCCGCAGTCGACGAACTCCTCGCGGGGGTACGATTCTGGGCCCAATTGGCAACCACTTCCGAAAATGAATCTATATCGGGCGCGTCAAGCTTGATCTTAGTCAGCCTCGAGTAGAGATCCTTTGAAATGGAGTACTCCGATCCGTGAGTTTTGCTCGTGATCCAGGGCGTCTCCAAACATTTCTCGGCGCTAAGTCGAAGCTTGTGACTTGGCTGCAGGACGCCGTGGAGGAAGGCCATGCAGGGGACGCTGAAGCCTGTCTTTTCGACTGCGGGGGGTGGGGAGGAACCTCGCATGGAGTACCTCCATACCTCGTTGCGATTCTTGAATAGGGTGGCGCCGGCGGCCATCCGGTACAAGATACACCCAAGGGACCAGATATCTACACGGTTGGTCTTTGCCTCATCCGCAAGCTCTGTGTCATCCACTTCGGGCGCCATGTAACCTTCGGTGCCAGTGGTAGTCTTTAAGCACGTGGAGGCGTTGAGGAGCGGGATGCGCTTTGATGTGCCAAAGTCACCGATTTTTACACGGAGGACGCGGGCCGGGCTACCTGGGAGGCAGAGGAAGATATTCTGGCGACAGTTAGATCTTGTCTGTGGTGTTTTGGAGGTGAAGGTTACAGACCTCGGGCTTCAAATCACGATGAGTAATCCCTTCTTTATGCATTGCTACCAACCCGCGAAGCAGCTGCTCGATTACTACCTTTGTATCGGTTTCATTCCATCGATAGCCCTTCGCAAAGGTCTTCGCCAAGTCCCCTATAGGAATATACTCCATAGCAATGTACACGTAGTGTCTGTCCTCATAAGAGGTGATGAATTTCACAAACCAGTCATACTGTCGATATGTCAGATAAAATTTCTCATAAATTGAGCGATACCAATGGCCATTATGAAAGGACGACAGAACTCGCCTTTGATAATACCTGCAAATTCTTGATCTCAGCTTGATACCGCTTGGCAGGGAAATTTGGTATGGCCTTCGATATCTGCTTCACGGCCCATAACTCAGGGGACTCCATTCCACGAGTCTGGACCTTCTCCAAGAATACGGTTCCAAAGGCGCCGTTACCAATTTTGTACATCAGCTTCCAAGCAGGTGGCTCCCTAACAGAAGCGCCATAGCCTTCCAATTCTTCAGGCGCGGGATCTGGGGTTTTATCCCTAGGTTCTGTTCACCCGAAATGAGAGGTTAGGTTTTCAAAATCATCCGGGAGTCACGGCCACCTACCTCCATAAATAGGCGTGGGCTCTGGGGTTTTATCCCTAGGTTCTGTTCATGGGATGAGATGTTAGGTTTTCACAATCATCTGGGAGTCATGGCTACCTACCTCCGTAAATAGCTCCCCCGGTGAAGAGGGCGGCATTCCCCGCAAAGTTATTCGAGCTGAGATTACCGCTGTGGACTGGGTTCGGAACATCCGGTTGAGTGCGGACATGCGGTTCGGTCGGTTGTTTCTCCTCAGCTTTGGAGGATTCTCCACTGTCGGCGCGGCCTGCTACACCATCAGTGCTCACTCTCGGTCGGATGGATACTGGGGTGTAGGGATGGTAGCACGCACCCCTCATCATATCGGAGAAGAATGGATGTCCCATCATAGGATGCCAAGGTACATTGGTTCCATCTCCTGCGAAGACGACATTGCTGATATTGCCGCTGTTGATATTCCCACTAAAGGATCCATTGATACGAGGGCTTTAACCAAAGCAACAGTTAATAAGTCATTAGTTCTTCCAACAAACGACTGGGGCAACACTCTGCTGGAGAGGTGGAGGAGCGGGGGTAGGGGAGCCTAACTCACCGGTCGTCACCGGACATGTCGTTTAAGTTTCAGGATGATAAAGCGTGAATGAGGTCCTATTTAACGCTCCAAAAGCCGAGCAATGGAGATGATAGCTAAGCCCTCGATAGCTTTAGAAGGAAGAGCACAGAGTTTATCAGGATGAGCCTAACCGATGGTAAGGTTAGCTCGCTCCCAGGTCATCGAAACCTCGACCCCGCAACCGAGGTAACCTCACCAACAGCAAAGGAGAGGCTCAAGTATAATAATTGAGCGCTTGTACAATTATTCCATTAACAAGCGAAAAAAATGTGGATAAAAAAGTCACAAACAAATTCGTGACAAGGGAAATGAAAGATGGAAGGGAAGAGAGAAGGCCCCTGGTACACTAATCAATATATACTGGTACCAAAAGTTACTCAAGNNGGGGGGTGGAATACGGTATTCCCCCTCCCGCAAGACGGGGCTGCCTTAAACTCGCTTACCATCCCTCCAAACCAATGGAGACAAAACACCACCCCGCCCACAGCCATAGGTTACTGTGCGCAGCTGTGCACTCCCGTGACAAGTTATCCCAGCACCGGGCAATAATCAAGTTTCAACACGGCGAAGCGGGCAGGCACAGCCCGCAGCTTGGTGGATGAGTTCGTCCCATCCAATAGGTACAGGGATAGGAGCCCATTAACCGGAAGGGACAGGGTTTCTAGTTGGCTGGCTAACTTCAAATAACTGTTCCATAACTTCCCGCCAGACACAGTATCGTAGCAGAGTACTCGAAACAAGAGAATAATTTTCCCCGCACAGCCGCAATGTGCGGAGGCTTATCACCCAGAGGCGAGCGAGTGGGCAGACCTGGGGTGAGCGACCCTTAGAGCCGAAACATGAGGACTTTCATCTAGGCATGGCTATAAAGCCTGAATATGCCAAGTATGACGTTATTACTGGTTAAATTTTGAAAATAACCCATCAACTGCTGATGGAAAGCAAGTTGACAACAGTACTTAACATGTCTTAGACACTCACTGGCTTCAACCGAAAGTTCGAGCTACCTATTGAACCCCAATACCACCACGAAAACTTGAGATATTCCAAGATAATTTTTCTCTCTACTGGTGCGTAGAGGGTCCCCTGCTCCATCATCCAATAGAGCCATAATTCTCATGGGAGTGGCGTTCAAAATCCTTTTAGGATTGAAGTTGAGCAATAGATTTTTTTCTTGGCGAAGTATCATACCCCGGTTACAAAAGCGTCCCTCGCCATATCACTGCGGAGGGCGCATGAACAAGCAACGCGTGTTCCGACTGACAGAAATCCCGCTGGTCCGCCATGCGAGGACACTCAAGTACGTGTGCAGGTACAGGTAATATGAGAGGGGAGCTTAGCGAAGGTCATACAACTAGAATCCGGCAAATAAGTTCATATTGTATAAAGTTATGCTACAATTCATACAGACCTCGGGAAAGCTACCAGAAAGTGAAATGACGAATTGAATGAAAATGATACCATATAAAAGATGACTACAAATGGAATGGAAGCAAATTAGAGTCCACAGTGCTGACATTGTAAAGGTTATTGGAGAACTTAGTAGGAATTAATTGAACAAGAGTTAACAGGATGTAGCTACAAGAGTCTTTTACTAGGCAATTAATAAAGTAATAGAAGAGTAAGCATACTGACTCACCTCAAGGCAATGTAGTTAGCCTATCAGGTAGCAGCTAATATCTGATGTTGAAACTGATTACTTTAATAGCTGAGAGATGACTGGATAATTTGCAAGGAAGTAGCTGCTTCTTTACCTTCAAACACACAACATACAACACAATACACAACTCCACATCTATACAAACTACACAAATAACACAATCTGTTACCAGGAGACTGTGCAGCTTGATCCCAGCTACAAAGTGGTATATGGTACATCTCTACACGCAGGGTATCCAGGGAGTTGTGCTCAATTTTGTTACCTGGTGCTTTTAGACTTGACGAAGGTTTACTCTACAACCAGAGATCCGATTCCTGATCTGTCACCAGGACGTTGTTCAACTGGACGCCAGCTACACAACAGTATAAGGTACGTTCCTGTGCGATTGATATCCATGGAGTTCACTTCAGTTATGGAGATGCTTTACCTACTTGGCGCTTTTGGACTTGAAGCCAGATTACTCCAAAACCAACTGTCCGTTTCTGAATCTGTAACCTGGAGGGTGTTCGGCTGGACGCCAGCTACGCAATGGTATAAGGTACGTCCCTAGGTGATAGGTATCCATGGAGTGGGCTTCTGATCTGTTCCAGGGAGCTTTTAGATACGACACCAGATTAATCCACAACCAGCTGCCTGTTCCCAGTTCTGTCACCCAGGGAATGACCAGCTCAATGCCAGCTATGCAACGGGATAAGGTACGTCCCTACACGATCAGTAACCATGGAGTTGGCCTCTGATCTGTACCTGAGTGCTTTTAGACTCAACGCTAGATTACTCCACAACCAGCTGTCTGTTTCTGATTCTATTTCATGGAGAGTATTCAGCCTGATGCTAGCTACACAACGGTATCATGTCCGTCCCTTCGCGATAAGTACCCATGGAGTTGGCCTTAGATCTGTACCTGGGCACCTAAAGACTCAAGGCCAGATTACTCCACAACCAGCCATCTGTTTCCATTTCTGTTACCTGGTGGGTGTTCAACCTGATGCCAGCTACAAAACAGTGTAATGTATGTCCCTACATGATATGGACCCATGTAGTTGGCCTCTGATCTTTACCTGGGCGTTTTTAGACTCAAGCCCAAATTACTTCACAACCAGCCATCCGTTTCCGATTCTGTTACCTGGAGAGTGTTCAGCCCGATGCAAGCTACGCAACGGTATAAGGTATGTCCCTATGTGATAAATATCCATGGAGTGGGCTTCTGATCTGTACCTGGATGCTTTTAGACTCGATGCCAGATTAATCGACAACCGGCCCTCCGTTTCCAATTCTGTGAACCGGAGTGTGTTCAGCTAGATGCCAGCTACACAACGGTATAAGGTACGTCCATACGCGATAAGTAACCATGCAGTTGGCCTCTGATCTATACCTGGGTACTTTTAGACTCAACGCTAGATTACTCCACAACCGGCTCTCTGTTTCAGATTCTATTTCCTGGAGTGTTCAGCCCGATGCCAGCTACACAACGGTATAAGGTATGTCCCTATGTGATAAATATCCATGAAGTTGGCTTCTGATCTGTACCTGGGTGCTTTTAGACTCAATGCCAGATTACTCCACAACCAGCTCTCTGTTTCCAATTCTGTGACCGGGAGAGTGTTCAGCTTGATATCAGCTACGTAACGGTATAAGGTACGTCCATACATGATAGATATCCATGGAGTTGCCAGTGGTATAAGGTTAGACTATCCAGGTTTTATATAGCTATGGGAGAATATGGACACAGGTGTCATGGTTACTCAGTACTAAACCTTCAATGAATGAGACTATGAACTTAAAAAATCAAAATCTATTGTGATTGTGGCTAAGGTCACAAAGTGTAGAAAGGGGGGACCCTTTGCCAAATCCTGAAAATGTAGTATTGCAGCTGGTTGTGTTCGGAGATGTCCCGTTGTGTCCAGTGTGTCCTGAGGTATCAAGTTGGATCCAGTGCATCTGGAGATCTCAAGATGAATCCAGTTGCATCCAGGCCCCGGTTGCCTTGTCCTCCTGCATCCTGGCTGTAGGTTAATATTGTTACGGGTGACCAACTCAGAGCTAAGTAGAGTAAGGTTAAGGGTCTTTAAGTGTTTGATAATGGAGCGTAGTAGTCTTATCTTGGTAAACGTGCTTAACGCCAGTGGCTCCGGGTAGCGCCCGTGCAAGCAAATGACTTTAGTACCTTATCATGGGAGTTGTAACCGGTACGGGTACTTGGTTATATTTAGATGGTTTTACTAGTTGTTTTAAGTATCGTTTGATACTTAGTTTGTTTTACTTGTTGTTTTAAGTATGGTTTGATACTTAGTTTGTTTTATTTGTTATTTTAAGTATCGTTTGATACTTAGTTTGTTTTACTTGTTGTTTTAAGTATCGTTTGATACTTAGTTTGTTTTACTTGTTGTTTCAAGTATCGTTTGATACATAGTTTAGTTGGTGCTCAACAAGCAGGAGAACATGTATTTAAACACCGAGCAAGTCTGGCTTTGGAGGAGCAGACTTCGACAGATAGTATTCAGAATAGACTCGGTTGAACGGTTACCTCTTAATTGCGATCTTAAAGACTCTCTCTAGTTTACAACCACCTCGAAGCCTCCATTAGGCAGTCCTTATAGCTACTCTTTTGTACCTTGGCTGCCTACCGAGAACTCTATTGAACACCTGACTGAGCCCCGGCCCAGACAGGTTACAGGAGTCTATAGACTAAGCTATCGTGTCAAAGACAGTTGAAGATGAAAGACTTGTAGAACGTAGTGGCACCATTGAATGGTACTCTACAGGAATTGCATAGACAAATACGTATGGAACAGTGAGTTCAATATTGGACTAACTTATCAGTAACCAGTTAGTTTGCCACTGACAGGACAACGATATGAAGAGTTTTCTCCGGCAGCCAGAATTATGTATATGGAGGCTGCATGAACACTTCATGCTGGATAATGAACTAGCAGAGTCGGCTGACATTCGGATGAAGGTTAGCCCAAGGCCCTGAGGAGATGGACAGGCTCGCGACGGTGGTGAGCTTAGCAGTGATGGAGGGGAGCTGGCAATATTATTCTACTTAAGTATACGCGAGATGTCTTCTCCTAAGACGATCAACTATCCTCTCCAGAACTTAATGAGTAAAGCTGTGGCTTAACGATATTGACTTTAATCGTCAAGGTTTCCTCTCTTACATATTTGTTTATCACTTGCCTATGAAGAAAGGTTGGGTACGGCCGCATCCTTGGGATCCATCTTCGCATAGGAAGCCGCCGTTACATTAGGTTCACGAGGATAGTTCCCATGTCCCTCTACTGTGTACCTTGTAATCCATTTCTCCTTCTGAAGCTCAAAGGCCAAGGCTGTATGTCTGTTAGGCATATGCAGTTACAACACCCCCTCCCGGCCCCAATGTAGGGCCTAGACGTTGTCTGCAACACAATGTGGAGTTCCTAGTTACCAGCAAAAATGGCAGAATTGGCGGCCTCACCGTAACACCGTATCCATCGTTGATGTTTGACCGACAGAAAGCTGTTCGCAGAATATATGAGAGAGGTAGTGTGCCCTACTCATACAGCTGAAATCCACTATATGATACATATGATATCTGGATAAGCAGAAAAACGTACTGAATCAGAAAAGGGTAATACTTCACGTTGACCGGCTACAAATAGTTATAGGTCTACGAGAACAGACGAAGGTTGAGGAGATGAAGCTGCAAGGTTATCTTGCTAGGTAAATCAAAGAAGCGACGGAGCACTAAGCCTACCAACTCTACATAAAGATAATGCAGTTATGCCTCTGCGTTGTCACAGTCGTCTGATATCGGGACTGATCACCTCACTAGCGGAGGAACGACTGGTATGTTCTTGTTTGGACCGCATATTTCAGACTAAGTTCATAGGTCAAAGGCATCGTTAATTTCCCACTAGGGGAGTCTTGCACACCCTCAGGAAGACAAAGTTAAAATAGCTAATTGCCCTAGAAGCGGGGAAATACTCTGAGTCTACGAGTGTTTGCAATCAGGATTGATGAGACGAACGGTTCAGAGGTACCTAGTTAGTATATGCATTAGATGTACAGGCTGTGGAAACTCACACGGGATATAAATATGAGAGTTACTCCCCAGCTATTAGACAAGCAGCAACGGAGAAGTGATCTTATCAATATAACAAGTTATTTTCTACAATTCATACTCTTAGTAGTCTTAGCGAACCCAGTATTAGCGATTATTGTTAATACAAGGCCTTCCTGACATTACTCCATCATGGAATACCTTAACGCTTAACCAAACTCTGCAGAGCTCTGAGTTGGTTACCGGTAACACTACATTGATAGTCTCTCTGTCACTGAGGCTTGACCGACACAAATGGTGTCAAATGATCTTGACCATATTTGCTATTGTTCTTTGTTACCATTTGTTCTTTATTATAAAAAACATGCCAGCTACAGAAGAACAACCATAACCACTCCCTGGTTACTTGACCACCTCTAAGGACGAGGACAAGTACGACGACTTTAAGCCTGATACGCGGGGCAGCATTACTCCTACTGGTACTAGCGAATCTCAAGTGGTCAGTTCCAGGCACAGAAATTAAAAAAACAGGCAAAAACCAAGGACGTATCAGACCAAGAAAGCCCATGACGACCGTATCTGGAAACAACCTCAAGGCGAATTTGTTCTAAATTTCGACAATACCCCAGTACTACTATTGAAAAGAGCCCCCCATGGTTGGTAAATAGGACGTCGTGGAAAAGTTACGATTTCACATACGACGGATACCTGAAAAATTCAAGGATCGAGGAATAGTACATCCACAGTTAACATCTTGCGAGATTCAACTGTCAAAAACAGTTGGACAACTGAACGATTCCTATTTTATCGCGAAATCGACGATCCAAACTCTGGTCCAGAGACCTACGAAGACATGGCGTTAAGGTTGTCAGAGGAGGATGATCCCATGGGAGGTGGTATAGATGACGAAGAAGTTGACCAAGTTTCAAATACGGCTTCAGAACCACAGTTCGTTCCTGGAAGTTATGTTCCCAGCTGAACTGGAACACCAGTGGTACAGCCTCCATCAAGGGATGATAAGTGGCGAACACTTTCCAAAATGAGGGGATTGATACAACCAAAGCCCGGAGGACTTATGAAAGCATCACCCGGTTTCCTGGAAAGATTTTACACTAAGCTCCAGGGTCCTCAGAACAATTCCCGACGGACAGCGAGAGACTTCTTGACAGAACTTGACTTGGTCATAGGGCGAATTGACCAGACGGCAAGGGGGGCACAAGACCGGCCACACGTCGCTTTTAGCACTTTGTCAAACTCTCATCAACATTTAGTGTGAGACCTAGAAGAGGTTAGGGCACCAGTAAAGGAAAGAGAGTAGTTACACGACGAAGAAGTAGAAAATCTACAAAAATATGTTACTCTGGTTACCATGGCACTTGGTACTGCGTGGAACCAAGCAGAACTAAGTAGGATGATTGAAGTAGAAACACTTCGTCAACAACAGGAGTGATAACAGGAAGTCAGTCAACAGTTGCATACCAACATAGGGACGACGGATGCCCAATCCTTCCTTCAAGACCTCTTACTGGAACAAGGGTAAAGACCTTACAGTCACACTGGGACGAGCTAGTAAGGGAGCTAATGGCACAAAAGGAGATAAATGTGGACATCGAGGAACAAATAGCGAGAAACCAGTGGGTCAACAGACAGTTTGACGCCCACAAGGATGTACAAATCCGCCAACTAATGGAATGGTTCGAAACCTTGACAGCTCAGGTCAACCAAAGACCAGTAAATGCTGATGGAGGAGACAGGGACCTACTCAAAGGGCCAGCACCTAAGGAAAGCCAAAACTCTCAAGAAAACAGGAAAGGAAAAGGAAAGGCCCCCGAGGGACAAGAAACAGCCGCAGGGCCTAGTGGCAGTACATGCTCCGTCTCCGTTACAACCACAGTGATTGAAAAAACCACAACATGTTTGCTGCCAAGACCAGCTCTCATTGGCTGGAAGGCTTTTCTCAGAGCCTCGCTCTTTACCCCGCTCGGGTAAAACCTTTTCTTCTCTCTTTGCTCTCAGTGTGTGCCCTGCCTACTATGTCAGGCCAACCTGCCCTTCTCGTCCTCCCTGGCCTAGGCCCCCAACGCCCTGCTTCCTCTCGCAACAGCCTGAGGTCCAACCCCATCGGCTCTCGGGCCCCTACTCCGGTCCTCGCCCCCTCTCAGGAAGACCAGTCCATCTACCGCTCTGCTGCTGAGGCTGCAGAGTCCCTACTTCATGATCCCACAACTTTTCCCACGCTGTTCACGCCTCCCTCCTCCTCCGATGATCTTTCCGACGGTGAAAGACGCATCCTTCCTGTTCTTGCTGCCCTGGCCACCAAAGTTCACCTCCTCACGTCGGAGATGGCCCTCTGGAAACCCGGTGCCTCTCAAACGCCTGTTCCTACTACCTCTCAGGCTAACCCCCTGATCACTGCTGCCCTCCGGGACTTGTCCTCCAAGGTCACCTCCCTGGCCGCACGACCCCCTCCCGTTCCCCGCGCCCCCAGTGGCTCAGTCCCTCCTCCCCCCCCTCCACCCAAGAAGAAACCCCTTCTCATCCTCACTCGCCAAGGCAACCTCACAGTCCCCTCAGCTGACTTCCCGATCCTTGTCTCAGGCCAATGGTACGGCTCTCCAGAAACCTACGCCAGAGACAACAACAAGTCCTGTGAGGCCGATATTTTCTTTGCCTCAGTCAATCCAAGCGGTGGAGAAGCCTCTAAAGTCCCTAAAAAAGAACGGTTTCCCACTCCAATCAGTCAGCATTTTGTCCCTGGCGCTCCCCCGGGTTACACGATTGCTCTCTCCTCTCTCTCGCCCAAGTCCGACAGCTGGGCCCAGGTTGCGACTTCGTCTAAAAAGGCGGGCAAGGGCGCCACTGCTGCTCAGGTTGCTTTTGCATCGGCCTCCAGGGACAGTGTGATGGACAAGCCCCCCCCCCGCTGCCTACTGCCCAACGTCGGTTCTATGCCCCCCACCTCTATCCGGCTTCCTTTGTCGACCCCCTGAACATGTCCGCTGCCCTTCCTGAGATCGTTGCCTCGGTACTACGGTCTGCCGGCTGTACCCTCCCAGTCGCCTTCTCCGCTTCCGTTAATGTCAATGGCGCGGTAACCCTTCCCGCCAACCACAGGACCCCATCCTCAGCTTACGCCCCCTTCTTCCCTACCCTTTCCAAAAAACTCAACCAGTCCTTCCCGGTGGGAGAGAACCCATTTCAGGAATTCCACACCGCCCCCATCTTCACCGATGTCCTAATCCACAACCTCCACCTCTTCATGCTCCCAGCCGACCCTGAGGAGCTTTTCTCTAAACTGCACGATTCCCTTCACAACTCTGTTGACCTCTCCATCCTTTCGGCTCGCTTCCTCCAACGGGACCAGGCCCTCCGTGAATCTAAAAACATCACCTCCGTTGTTGTCTCAGTTCTCCCCCAGGATCTTCACCTTCTTGGACCTGACCTCCATCAGGATGGGTCCAAGATTCGGCTATTCAAGCGCATGAGGAATGTTCACCTCACTCACCCCGCCTCCCGCGATACTCAATGCCGCAAATGTTATCGTTTCGGCCACTCAAAACCGCTTTGCGAAGAAGACCACCACACATGTCCCATCTGTGCGAAGCCCCACTCCAGGGCTGAGCATAGGTGTGCAAACGATATGTGCCCCAAACAGGGCAACCTCAAGGTGGTCCCTGACTGCTGTACCGCAACTGCTTCACTTTGCACCAATTGCAACGATGAACACCCAGCAACTTCTCCTTCCTGCCCGACAAGGACTGCCCTGAAAGAAGCTGCCCGGCTTCCCATGGACCAAGTCATCCCTGATGCTCCTCAACAAAGGTCCGCCTCGGCCGACCTCATTACTTCCCAACAGCAGCCCTCCTCGTCCCAGCTCCCCCTGAACACGGCCCAGCAGGTCGAAGATGACAACCTCTTCTTGGCTGGTCACCTAGGCCATCTCACCGCTCGCCCTCCTCCTACCTCCACAGGTTCCCGCCCCCCCTTGGCCGCTCCCTTGCCCGCAAGACAGCTTTTCCCCTCTGGTGCCCCAACTACCGATTCGGCGGAGGACTCCACCCGCGACAACGACATGGAACTGTAAATGAGAGCACAACCTGCACCCTCAGTAACAGATGCTTCACTACGTTCTCACTCCCCCCCTGGTGCCTCGGTTTCTAATCTTTCCTTCGTCCACATAATTGTCTTGGTAGCAGTTATGCTTTTCATATGTTGTTTTCGTTCTTTACCTCTGCGAAGAATTCCCCTCTTGTTGTTGTTTTGCAAGATGTTCCTTTGTTTAAGGGCCGCCCATTGGGTGCAAGCTCCTATAAATGTTTTTTCCCCCCTACTTCTCCTGAGTACATGACACGGGTCGCGGTTTATGTTTCTGAGCAGTTGTGTTCTGTTGTTTCTGTTCTTCCCTTGTTTTTTGGGCGAGGTGACTATATGGGTGTGAACTTTCGTTCCCCCCATGGGGTCTTTAGTTCCCCTCACTTGTTGTTCTGCCTGTATAACTCATACCCTACCGCCCCCCGCGACTGGGCACTCCGCACTTTACCACCTGGTCTTCTTTTCCCTCAACATCAGTTTCCTACGCATTCACTTGGGGACTTCAATCTTCACCACCACCTCTCTGACCCTCTATGAGCCATCCCCCACTCAGAGCTGTCGATTTCTGAGCCCTACTTCACTATGGGCTCCGCCAATGCATTCTCCCTCCTCAATAGCCCTGGCGTATACACCAGATTCCACTCTGATAATCTATCCAGGCCCTCCGTCTTGGATCTTACTTTCGCCAACCGCAGCCTCCTTCCTTACTTTCACACTTGGAACACCTCCCTTCCCTGCACAGGTTCCGACCACCTCGCTATTTCCGTTTCCTTTGTACAATTGTGTAGGTCGGTCCCCCCCCCTAGACCCAACTGGAAAGCTACCGACTGGTCCGCTGTTGCCCCAATTCTTCAGTCCATTGCCGTCCCTCCAGCTCCCTCCTTCCCCACCTCGTCCTCGCTCGCCTCGCGGTTCGACTCGAGTCTGGCCTCTATTACCGCCCCGGTGATATCAGTGATCCCCCCCAAACGCCCATCCTCCTATTCGAAGCCTTGGTGGTCCCCCAACCTCTCAAGCCTTCGGCGCATCCTCCATCACGCCTCCTGTAGCTTCCGCAAGGGCTCTGCCTCTTGATGGGAATTGACCCAGGCTCGCAACTCCTACTTTAAAGCTATCAAGAAAGCCAAGGCCTCTCACTAGGACCAGTTCCTCTCGACTGCAGACTCGGGCTCTATCTGGAATGCCAAGAGGTTCGTATACGGCAGGGCCCCTGAACGCTTCCCCTGCCTCCCCAATGCCACCACCCCCCTAGAGATCAACTCGGCTCTCATCACACACTTTTTCCTTCTTCCCCCTCCTCCTCCTCCTCCTTCTGTCCTCCTCCCTCCCTTACCTGATGTTCCCCCCGTCACTCAGGAAGAAGTCTCCCTCTTCCTCCGCCGTTCCTCCTCCTCGTCTGCCCCCGGCCCCGACACGATCCCGTATGTGGTCTGGTGAAATATCCATCGGGCCAACAAGGATCTCCTCCCATCGCTCCTCACCCCCCTCCTCTTGCATAGCTTTCACCCCTCCTCCTTAAAAAAGGCGAACGGCATCGTCCTCGACGAACCTGGCAAGCCTGATTATTCCACCCCGGCTTCGTTCCGCATCATTGTCCTCCTGGAAACGGTCTCGAAGATCATGGAAAGAATTGTGGCGTACCGTCTTGCAGCCTTCTCTCGCTCCACCCCCCTCCTCAACCTCCACCAATGTGGCTTGTGGGCTGGGCTCAGCTGCTACGACGCAGTGGCCACCCTCCAACACGAAGTCCGCCTCCTCCAGACCACCGGCCTTAAGGTCTCCTCCCTCCTCCTCGACATAAAAGGTGGGTTCGACAACGTCAACTCCAACCAACTTTACACTATGCTCCGCTGATTCTCCACCCCTAAATACATCGTCTCCAGGATCTCCTCTTTTCTCACCTCCCACCAGTGCTGTCTTATTTTCCAAGGCGCTCCAGGGATATTCGCACCCGTGTCTGTGGGAACCCTCCAGGGCTCCCCAATTTCCCCTCTTCTGTTCGTCATTTATGTTTCTCGCCTTCACATCTCCATCCCCCGTGGTGTTGTTATTTCCTATGTTCATGATTTTTCCATCACATTTGGCTCCTCCTCCTACCGCTCCAACATCAGGCTCCTACAGCGCCCCTTCCTTGCCCTCAGCAATCGTGCAGCCCCTCTGGGAGTCTCCTGGTCGGTTCCTAAAATGGAGCTTATTCATTAGCGCACTTCTAGGGACCGTAATCCCGTCTGCCACGCCCCGATTTCAATCAACGCCCTTCTGTTCAGTCCAACCGCAGAGCTGCATTGGCCCGGCTACTAGCTCATCCCCTCCTTGGAAACCTCCGCACATTTCCACCGCCGCCTGGCCCTGGCCTTGGCTTCCTTCGCACTGGTCAAGCGGCTCAGCCCCGCTGGGAAAGGTCTTTCTCCCTGGTGTTGTCGGAAACTCGCTGTTGGACTTCTCTTTCCTGTTCTCACCTACCGTGCTGATCTCCTTATCCCTAACGCCACTATCCTCCGCAAACTTAACTCCTTCTGGCACGAGGTCCTTCGATGGATCACCAACTGTTTCAGGACTACCGCCCCTGCCATCCACTACTGTGAGGATTCCCTCCCCCCAATCTCCCTAGCATCGCAGCGTATAAGAAAGCTAGCGGCCCTCCGCTTACTTTGCTCCCCACCCCATGTCAACACCGCGTCTGCCCGCCTCGATCCGCGTGGCCCTCCTTGTGACTCCTGGCGCGCCCTCTCAGACCGTCACCTCCTGGCCCCTCTGCGTGGTTCCTACCATCCCCGCCTCTGGTCCACTGCCCCCTCTCCTTTCCGTCGCCACCTCCCCCTCGAGGCCATCGCCTTTTCTATCAAAGACCTTCTGCCTGACAGACTCCCCCTGGCCTCCCCTCACCTACTACTTCCCCGCCCGTACGATCTGGCATGTGCTCCACCGTATGGCTCCCTTAAGTCCAAGGTTGTCGCCTCTACCTTCGCTTCCTGGGCTGCCTTGCCGCCCCCTCTCTCCTATAAGTTCCCTCCTTCCTTCGCTCCTCACGCCTTCATGGGTTTGCCCAAATTCACTGTTGGCCGTCTTCATCAGAAGAGGGCCGGCAAGAGCTACCTGGCTGCCCACACCTCATGGTCCAACCGTGACGCCTCCATCCTGTGCCCCTTCTGCGAGGAAACAGAGGAGACCTTTGATCACGCTATCCTTCACTGCCAGGCTAAGGCCCAGGAAAGAGCATTCCACCTTCAGGGTATCTCCAGTCTGGCGCCTGAAGCCCCCGTTTGGTCTTCGGCCCCCCTTATTATCAACTTGGCGCGATACATTTCCGCCACGGCCACTGGCTTCCCGCCCAGCATGCCTCCCGTGATCTCTGCCTCCCCACCTGCGTCGCCTCCACCTGGCTCGCCGGTGCCCTTGTCCTCCTCCCCAGCCTCCTCTTCCTGAGGCCTTGAGGGTTTATGCTCCAAGCTTGTCTTTACTTGCTTGCTATTATTGTTGTTGGATACCAATGGCATCGGCTATGGGTGGTGATTATGATGATAGGTTTCTTTACTTATGACTCTCCTTGGACTGGGCTGTTGTTTTGGTTTGAGGTTACTTTACTTTTTACGTTAGTCATCTTTGGCGATGCTGTGGATTTTGTTTTCCCATATTGAAGCATTGATTGCGTTATTTGAGTTTTGTTATTTCATTTGTTACTGCGTTGGAATTAAGAATTTTTGTAAGCCATAGCGCGAGCTGCATGTATGTTTTTGGGCCAGAATCAATAAACATATAAGGGAAAAAAAAAAAAAAAAGGGCCTAGTGGCAGTACATCCTTCGTCTCTGTTACAACTCCGGTCATTGAAATTTACTTCCTAATCGGGAACGACTCAACACCAGAGAAACGATCACGACTTTTTGGCTTCAGCACCCTCCCCCTTGGGGGATGCTGGCCATCACTTTTATCACTTCCTTGCCTTCGGGTAGCATCTTTACTGCCTTTTCTTGAGGTCTACCCTTAAGACCGCTCCGCCTACCCCTTCTCAACATCTCAGGATGTGGTTTTACCTCACTTCCCAGCTTTTGTTTGGCAGCTCGCTTAACATTTGCGCGGTCGGGTATACCCATTCTTGTTCCTTCAGACAGCTGGGAATACAGTTAGCGGTAAGCGGAAACCTGGGAATCCCCTCAGGGGTTTTTCTTACAGGCCACGGTTGATTTGGCCACTTCCCTTCCGTTCACACATCCTGGTGGTGTAACGGGGGCTCCCTGTGGGAAGATGGATCCCAAGGATGCCGCCGTACCAAAGCTTTCTTCGTACGCAAAGTGAAGAACAAATATGTAAGAGAGAAAACCTTAACGGTGAAACTTAATATCGTTAAGCCGCAGCTTTACTCTATAAGTTCTCGAGAGGATAGATGATCGTCTTAGAAGAAGAGGTCTCGCATATACTTAAGTAGAATTATATTGCCAGCTCCTCTCCATCACTCCTAAGCTGACCACCATCACGAGCATGCCCATCTTCTCTGGGCCTCGGGCTAACATTACACCGAATGTTTGCCGGCTCTTCTAGTTCATTATCCGACATGATGTGTTCATGCAGTATCCTGATACATGCAATCAACTGCAGGAGAAAACTCTTCATATCGTTGTCCTGTTAGTGGCGAACTAACAGGTTACTGATAAGCTAGTCTAATATCGAACTCCCTGTCCCATTGGTATTCGTCTATGCAAGTCTCGTAGACAACCATTACGTTTGACAAGTCTATCATCTTCTACTGTCTTCGACACGATAGCTTGGTCTACTGACTCCCGTGATGAGACACTTAAGTCATTGGCATACACAGGCGCTACCTGTAGCCACTGACGATAAATACCTCAATCAAGACAAGACTACTACGATCTAGAGCTCGCTAACAACCTCCAGATATCTTACAGTCTTTTGGAGACATACGGGAGTCGAAGGTCAACCACTTAACCGGAGGCCTCCCAGGCCTCCGGTATTCCTTCCATACCTACCACCGTAGGCTTATAAGGATCAGTGGTGTATGCACTCGAGAATCACTTCTTGTGTAACCATTCGATCGCCCCATGCCCCCTCATATATCCTGCGAAAAGCTTCCGGTCGGAAGGACGGCGACAACGTATACGGTATTACGCTGCCGTCTTCAATCATAGGCTTTTACTATTAAACCAGCAACTTCCCCACAGTTGGCCCATGACGCGTTGTCTGTACATCGGGGCCAGAGGGGTGTGTTGGGCTCAGATTTCACAATGTTTGCCCAAGGCAAGATTTTCTCCGGTTTGTAGCCCAGCAACGGATTACCCGATTGAGCCCAGATTCGATCCTCCTTTATAATCTTGCGTAACAAACAATCCTATGACATTTCCCGAAACTTCGCGTAACCTTTTATGCCCAAGGTAGGGTAACTCCTATACAAAAGTAGGGTAACCTGCTTACCAAGGTAGGGTAACTATAC
>QLOI01002112.1:0-10167 GCA_003313605.1 Tuber umbilicatum | reverse complement strand
TCAAGGTAGGGTAACTCCTATACAAAAGTAGGGTAACCTGTTTACCAAGGTAGGGTAACTATGCTCCTTAAGGTAGGGTAACTACCTGCCTTAGGTAGCGTAACTTGCCGGAACTCTCGGAGACCTTCCGAACTCGCAGCGTAGACTTCCCTACCTACCCGGTATACCTTTTCTCGTCCACAGTCTAAGCATTACCATTTTCTTAGCCCACATTGTAACCCTTGATAGAGTTACCTGACTAGCCTAACCGTAACCCTTCCGGGCTCCGGCATGGGATAAGACTAAGTCTACTGTAAGATCCAGCAGGGTCGTTAAAGATGATGTCCGGGCCCTACATTGGGGCTTGATGGGGGCGTTGGAATTGCATATGCCTAACGTGAGCTCCCTCCTCCCAAAACTCGTCACAAGTCCTTTCTCTTAATTTCCCTTATCTTGTCCTGAACTCTGTATCGTAGCGTAAAAAACCTTTCGTACTATTCTACCTCTGCCCTACCTGGCATTTCCGGGTTATCTGTATAAAAACTATCTCCCAGTTCCTGGGCGTGTTCCATATTCTCTGGTGGCTGTCAGGTGTTCTCATCCTCCGAACAACATTTCCATTTCACAAAATATCTTAATTCGCGCATCCGCCCCTTCGCTCCGCCAACTTTCCTAGTATATGGAATTATTTCGCCCTTCACTATTTTCTCAACCTGCTATTCCAAGTCTCCCTTGATTTCCTCGGGGGCTCATGGGGGTTGCTCTCCCTCTGTACCAACTGAAGCTCCGCTAGGATCCTGTAATGATACATGCAATACTGGATGAAATATGCCCCAGGTCATAGATATTTAGTTTGTACGATGAAATGCCTCTTTTCTTCAAGATTTCGATCAGCCCATAAGGCCTAGGACTCAACCTTTGGGGTGCTCATTTGAAGTTTATAATTTTTCCCATTAACATCACCATATCGCCAATTTGGATATCTGGTTGTTCCATCACCTTTTTATCATAATATACGCTCCTGGCTTCCCTAGTACGTTCCCAGGTTTTGGCTGCTTCTTGGTGTATCCTTTTTATCCAATGTGAGTATATCATGGCTCCCAGAGTTTCAGCTTCCATTTCCTTCACCTATTCTGTCTGTGGCTGCAAACTGTAGTTTACGAAGGATGGTGACAGTTTATCTGGGTTGGTGGCTGAGTTATTGTATGCATGTTCCGCGAGTGGGAGGAGTTGATACTAATCATCCAGATCGTAGTTGACAAAATTGTGTAGGTAACCTTCCAGCACATGGTTGGTGCTCCCGGTTTGTCCGCCAGTTTGTGGGTTGTACACTGGTGACAAGTTTTGTTTTATTCCCCAACTTCCTACAAAGTGATTCCCACCACCCTGCGGAAAGCTTTGCATCCATATCTGATAGGATGGCAGTCCACAATCAATGTAGTTTCCATAATTCCTACAGGAACAATATGGCCACATCCTTGGCCGTCCCATTTTCATATAGTACAATGAAATGGGCCATTTTGGTGAATCGGTCTACTGCGACTGTAGATTATCTCTGTCCTAGTCGCTCCGATTGATGTATTATGCTATTTGTAGATAATGACGCCCAAGCACCCTAAGGGACTTGTAGAGGTTGTAACAACCTGTACCTCTGTTGGGCATATGCAATACTAACACCACCCTCTGGCCACGATGTAGGACCCGGACCTCGCCTGCGGTATGGTGTGAAGTTGCTACTTACCAGTAAAAAATGCGAAAATGGCAGCTTCCCCGCAAGAGCGTATACATCGTCATCGTCAGTCCGACCGTAAGCTGTTCGCAGGATATATGATAGAGGTAGTGTGCACTGCTCACACAGCTGGAATCCAGTATATGATACAAATGATATCTGCGTGAGCAGAAAAGCCTACCGAATTAGAATAGGGGAACGCTTCAGGTTGACCCACTACAAACAGTCGTTGGTTTGCAAGAACGGACGGCAGTTAAAGGGATGTATGTGTAAGCACATTCTCACTAGGAAAATCAAAGAAGAGATGGAGCCCTAAGCCTACTAACTCTACATGAAGATAATGGGGTCACGCCTCTGTGTTTTCACCGTTATTCTGATATTGAGACTGATCATCTCAATTACAGAGGAACGACTAAGATATTCACATTTGGGCGGCATACTAAGAATAAGTTCATGTGGCAACGGCATTGTTTACTTCCGACTGGTGGAGTCCAGCACACATTCAGGAAGAGGAAGTAAAATAAGCCGAATGAGCAGAAGCCGGGAATTATTTAGGGTTTACAAGTGTTCGCACTTAAGATTGATAAGACAAAAGACTAGTAGTTGTTGCGAAGGCACTTAGTTAGTATAGGTATTAGATTTACCGGCCGCAGAAACTTACGCGAGACATAAATATAAGAGTTCCTCTACAGCTATTACGAAGACAGCAAAGTAGAAGAGATCATATTAATATAAAAAGTTATTACCTACACTTCATACTCTCAGTAGTTTGAGCGAAACGAGTATTAGCGATAAAATTACCACACCTTCCTGAAACTTCTCCCTTATCGAACACTTAAAAAACGCTTAACGGTACTGTACTGAGCTCTGAGTGGGTTACCTGCAACACTATATTGATAGTCTCTCTGTCACTGAGGCACGATCAACAAATGGTGTCAAATCATCCTGAGAATACTTGCTATTATCCTTCGTTACTATTTGTTCTTCCTCTTAGGGACCACACAGGCTACACTGAACGTATCTGAACCCCTTCCTGGGTTCTTAACAACCCCCAAGAACAAAGACGATTGAGAAGAGTTCGAGGCAGACGGGCGGGGTAGTCTAACACTAGGTTGTTTGGTTAAACCTCCAGTAACCAGATAAATGGGAAAGAACCTCAAAACAGTGAAGCAAGGAAGGACACATTGGGCCACACTGTCGCCGAAAGAACTAATCTAGAAACATTCTTACGTTGAAATGATTCAAAACTTCGATGACAACATTATTCCTGGAGCACGGGGTAAAAGAACCCCTCGCAGGTGTTAACTGCACCTGGTGTGGAAATACGATATCACTTACATCCTTCCATGGTCACAATCCTACGCAATACAAACGTTAGGGGTGTTGAGACCACAGAACACTCCTTTTCTACCGCAAAGTCAACAATTCAAGATCAAGCCTAGAAAGTTACTCAGAGATGGGATTAAGAATTATGGGAGAAGACAAAATCATAGGGGAAAGCTTAGATGATGATGCAGTTGACAAAGTTTTAGCTACGACGTTGGAACCGCTACCGATTCCTGGAAGTTACGTTCCAAGCCGAAGCGCAACCCCTGTCGTACAGCCCCCTTCAAGGGTTGGCAAAAGGCGATCACGGTCTAAGATGACGAGATTGATATAACAAACCCCGGGGGGACTGACGAAACCAATCGCTCAGTTTCCTCGAAAGATCCTCCACCCCACTCCAAGGACCTAAAACTAAGACCCGACGAACTGTGAGAGACTCCTTAACTGAGCGTGACGTAGTAATAGGAAGTATAGGCCGGATGGAAAAAGAAACCCAAGATCGGCAACATGTTGCTTTCAATACTCTCTCAAACTCTGAACAGCCCTTCGTGGCAGAGTTGGAAGAAGTTCGGACAAGAGTAAAGCAAGGAGAGGAAGTAGTCGACATGGTAGTAGAAAATCTCCATAAAAATCTAGAAATGGTTACCTGAGCACTTGGTAAAGCATGTGACCGGTCCGAGTTAAGATGAATGGCCGTAGAAAATAGGATTTGTCAGTAACAGAAGCGACAACAAGAAGTGAGTCAGCAATTGCATAGAAACATAGAAACAAATGATGAACTATTCCTCACTCGAGACCTATTGTTGGAAATGGTAGTTAATACCTTACAATCACAGTGTGATAAATTAGTAAGGGAATTAGCTACAGAAAGGGAGGAAAACGAGGACGTAGAAGCACAAATAGTAAGAAACCGGAGTATCAACAAAGATTTCGAAGCCCGGAAGGATGCAGAAATCCGGGAATAAAAAGACAGTTGGACAATTTGTCGGCACAGGTTAACCAATGACCATCCGGTGCTGATGGAGGAGATAGCAATCCACCTCAGGGCCCGGCACCTAATGATAGCCAAAACTCCCCACAAAAGCGCAAAGGAAAGGGAAAAGCCCCTGAGTAACAAGAGCCAGGAGCAGGGCTGAGTGGTGGTGGAAAAGGACCGCTGCAAGGTCCAAGAGATAGCCCAGGGCATCCAGCTGACAACGATGATGTTGATGATCACTCATCAAGTAGTTCTTCAGACAGTGAAAGCTACAGGGACCCTGATGAAGACCAACGTAAGTGGAGACAAAGACAACAAGGATCCAGACGTCGTATGACGCCCCAGGAAGCCCTGGACAACGAACTAATGTAACTGCTTACAGAAGCAGTAAGCAAAGGACTGGCCGGTGATAAAAAGAAAGATTCCACACCAGTGCCAATCTTCGAAGCAAAGGACTACTAAAATGAGAAAACTAGGTTACTCCAATGCAAAGATTATTTGTGACAAAACCCACCACATTGGGAAAAACAAATGCATAGGATACAATATCCCCTCACTCGGGAGAAGGGGAGGAATCTCGCGCTCTTTACAAATAGGTATTGATCGGCTATGGCGGCCGCGTTAAACTATAACAAATTAGAAGGGCATCTTCATTAGCAACGTTTCTCCAGGGAAATTACCAACCAATATGCCAGCACTGCCAAAGATCGCGAGGCACTACGAGATATGGATAAGGTTCAAGAGGAGGGGAGGATTTCTAACCTCTTGTTGAAGATGGAGAACCTTAACATCAAGGTGCAATTAGCCAGTATTGCGTGGGGAAGAAATCAAGAAGAAAAGATGCCACCACAAATACTGGAATGACTGTCCTTGAAAAAATACGATCTCGATCAAGAATGCTCAAGTGCATTAAGGAAATGTAGAGAACGTTATGAAGAATGGAAGCGGGACTAACAAGTCTCTACACGAGAAGGCCTGGTCAAGATAACAAAATAAAAGGACCGCGATGAGGAAAGAGGTGGAACCGAAACCATCCAAAAGCGCAAGCAGTTCAACAAAGCAGAACGCGCAGCATAAAAGGCAACCAAACAAGAAAGTAGGACCTCAACTATGAATAAGGCTGATAGGTTGGGAAACAACAGGGAACGGGAGAAAATACACAAAGGCATTCCGCGAAACCTCACCCACGAGAGAAAGAAAAACATAGGGTGTATACAGTGTGGTTTGGCAAATCATAAATGAGAAACTTGCCGGAAGGATGCGCAAGTAACAGCAATCCAACGTGCTCCCTGGGAAGGTACCAGGAAGGACGATCAGAATGATCACCAACATCAGGATAGGGGCGTCCCAGCATGAATTTGGTTATTGGAAACCAACCACAGCCACAAAAGGTACAAGTTGCCAGGATCAAAAGGCCCAAACAGATTTGGGAAAACCTTACAGATCATGAAATGAAGGTCTAAGGGAATAGGCCACTAACGGCGATGGAGATTGTGGAGTCTATATCATTAGTACTCCAATCGGCACCCAGGTCTATAGGGATTCAAGAAACAATGCAAGGAACAACATTCCGACCCACCATTGGTAAGGACCCCCGACCCATCAACCGGGGAAAATAAACGATGGTAGTCGGAGATGTGTTCCAGAAACTCTAAGGTCTCCGATAAGGATCACCTTTGGATTAAAAGCAAGTCAGGAGAAATCATACTAAGGAGAGTCAGTTGGGGTGAGTGAGATGACCCATGGGAGTAACAAGGCTTATTTCACTCAAGAGCTATATCAGGTGCACTCGAAACAAGGCTCTAGACTTGCTTCTTACCGATACAGTCTTCCTAGAATTGATTCGGCGGTAACAACGTACGAATTCTGTGACAGATTCGATCCCATGAAATGAGGGTGGAGAACAATGGCATGAAGGATAGAACATGGTAATTGGCCAGTACTGTGAACCCAATGATAATACTGTTTACCTATCTGGACGATTGTAGATACCCCCCAGACAAGACCTGCAGGTTGTAAAAGCAGGATGAGAGAGAACCCTTTGGCAAGGGATAAAGACCGCTAGTAGTAGGCTGCCTGATGACTAAAAAATTGTGGATAAAAGAAGGGCAGGCACCCAAATTACTGCTCGCTCTCTCCGTAAGTGTTGGTGAAATGCCAAAAGACCAAGATAAGAACCCTGTTAAGGAAAAGGCTAACAGGAACTAGTTTGGCTGAGTATGTCTAATTGACCGAAACTAGGCGGGCATGGTCTCAACCATCCACAAAATGTCTCAAAAAGGTAAAGTCGACACATTCCTCGAGGTCCGAAAGAAAGCAAAGATACCTGTACCCGGACAATACGATTGCCTAGAAGGTATCGCACCCATCAAGACGGAAGGAAAAAGAATCCAGGTTCACGTGTGATTGGATTCTGGGTCTACTATCATACTAATTAATGATCGCCTTGTAGGAGAATACAATATTGCATATAAAACAAGACAAAATACGACCGAAATCTTAGGTTTCGATGGCACCGCCACTGAAAGCGGCGGAAAACATTTTACTTGCCCAATTTTGTTAGAGATTGGGACAAATTCCCACCGATCGGAAATCTCCAGTGAAATCACCAAGGCAAGAAACTACAACCTTAATATTCCCTTTAGGTGGTGTAAGGAACACTACATGATGAATATTAAACTACCAGAGAATTGGTATTTTTTCGAAAAATCATGTTCAGACCACGAAATTGAAGAAGGAATGGGAGATATGTGGGAGTGCGACTAGGCGGTTGTTTTTGATCAAAAGGCATAAGTCATAGGACGAATACAGTGTAAGAATGAACTGGTCATGAACATCATACATAAAGTCCCCAAAAAATACCACGATTATGTTCAACTATTTGAGGAGCAAGTTGTAACGCAAATACCCCTTAAGAGAGAATGGGATCACCCCATCTGAATTACGGATGGGGAAGAACCGCCTTGGGGCCCAATTTACCCGTTGTAGGCAATGCGACTAAAGGAACTTAGAAAGTACATGGATGAAATGCTCCAACAAGGAACAATTCGACCCAGTCAATCACCTGCCGGCGCTCCTATTCTTTTCGTTCTAAAAGCGGATTGGAAACTACAACTAGTAGCCGATTACCGAGGTTTGAATTGAGTTACCATCGCCGACAGATACCGGAGTCCTATCGTGATGGAACTCAGAGACCGATTGGAAGGATCCCAGATTTTCTTAAAAATAAACCTTCAACAGGGGTACTACTTGGTGCAAATAGCCGAAGGAGACGAATGGAAAAGAGCGTTCCGTTGCCCTTACGGCCACTACGAGTACATGGTAATGCCTTTATGATTACTCAACACGTCCCCTACTTTCCAATCAATGAGGCACGAATACTTGGTGAATTTCTAGACCAAGGAGTTGTTGTCTACTTAAACGACATTCTGATATACTCGGAAAACACGAAAGGCCACATTCAGCTTGTTAAAAAGGTTCCGTAGAAACTCAAAGAGAAGCAGCTAGCAGTCAACCTAGAAAAATCAATATTTCATGTCAAAGAAGTTAAATTTCTCGGTTACATCTTGAATACTGCAGGAGTGGAAATGAGTAAAAGAAACGTCAACTCCCGAAGGGGATGGAAGGCGCCCACTTCAGCTAACGAAGTCCAAGTCTTCATAGGATTTGCTAATTTTTGCCAACATTTGATTCAAAACTTCTCACCAATTTGCAAGACAATCACAGGAACCTTAAGAGATGACCTGCAAATTTTTTATTAGGGCACTGAATAGAACACGGTCTTTAAAGTTTTGAAGCAAAAATTCGTTAACGCACCCGTACATTGTCATTACCATCCTGGGCTAGACACAGTAGTGGAAACCGATGCAAGCGATTTCACCATCGGTTGCGTTCTGTCACGAGTTCAACAAAAGAAACTCGATCTGGTGGCGTTCCATTCACGCAAATTAAACTCTGCGTAATGAAACTTCGCAATTCAAGATAATGAATTACTAGCAATAATGGAAGCATCCTAGAAATGGTGACATTACCCCTTAGGCACTGAAAAACCCGTTACAGTTTATGCAGAACACCACAATCCACTTCACTTTCTTTGTACAAAGACCTGGAATGAAAGGCAGATCTGTTGGGCACAAGCACTAGTAGAATATAATTTTAAAATTGGATACCGACGAGGGACAAGAGGAGGAAAACCTGACACCTTAAGTAGACTGCTGGAGTACCGTCTATAGGATGGAACTGCGCATGGGGAACATTCTATTTTAAAACCGGAACATTTTCAAATCTTTTTAACATTGGCGGAGAGCGAGGAAGATGAAGCCATAGAGATAGAAGAAGAATTGCTGCAGCTTCACAATATATGGATTAAGAAATTGAGCAAAGCAGGCGTAATACCAACTAAGGGATCACGAATGGCAGCTGGTCACAACCTCTATGCATTATACAATGCCCCACTTCCGGCAAAAGGACAGCTGCTGGTCCATATGGGCTTAGCGGTCAGTTTTCAACAAGGAACTTGAGGAAGAATCGCCTCTTGCAGTGGACTAGCGAGTAAGAATGGAGTTGAGGTTGGAACGGAGTCATTGATGCAGATTATACAGGCAAACTCAAGGTAGTGTTGTGAAACATAGCTTCAAGCATTATCAAATATGCAAAGGGGACCGCATAGCGCAGCTAATAGTAACCCAAATCGACAATCGCGAATTGTTGAAGGTCAAGGAGGTAGATCAAACCACGCGTGCCGGCCAAGGGTTCGGAAGCCCTGATTTCATTCCAACAAGAATGCAAGCAACAGAAATGCCTATGGCTACAAAATGTATACTGCAAGTGGATGCGGAAACAAATAATTATTATGACAAGACTGATGAACTACCCAACCCCCAGTCGAGACAGGAAATAATCTTGATGTCAAACTCCAGTCTAGCACAGATAGAAATGAATGTCTTTGCTACTGAATTTCGTGACCAAGTCCTAGTAACTGTGGAGCAAGACGAAGAGTGGAATGGACGAAAAAGGGAGTCGAAAGCCGTGGAATGAGATTGAGGGACGTAACCAAAACAATGGAAAACTGTCTAAGGGTTCCTACACTACAAAGACCGGCTCTACTTACCCGACAACAAGGAGCTACGCACGGTAGTGGCGAAAGAATGCCTTGATTCTAAGGTGGCAGGACATTACGGACAAGAAAAATGCCTAGAAATAATCACAGGCAACTTTTAATGGGAAGGTTTGGCAAACTGGATAAATAACTACGTACGATCATGCCAAAAATGCCAATAATTTACATCGCGACATCACGCCAGACACGTGTTGTTACAACCTCTACAAGTCCCTTACGTTGCTAGGGCGTTAAAATCTATGGATTGTACAACACATCTACGGGATTCAGAAGGACACACACAAATCACAGTCGTAGTACACCGATTTACCAACATGGCGCATTTCATCAGAACAGACGAAAATGTCACCTGCAAGGATGTAGCCAAAGCCTTCCTGCGGGAAGAATGGGAACTACATGGGTTGCCAACCAAGATAGTATCGGACATGAAGGCGAAGTTTTCACGAGAGTTCGGGGAATCACAGTGTATGATGTTTGGAATAAAGCAAAAAATGTCAACCGTGTACCACCCACAAACAGACGGACAAACCGTTAGGACCTACCAAGTGCTGGAAGGATACTGGTGAAATTTAGTCAACTACGATCTGGATGATTGGAACAAACTGATCCCATTAGCGCAGCATGCATACAACAACTAGGCCACAGCAGCACATAAAATGTCACGATTCTTCGCAAACTGTGGTTTCCACCCACAAGCAGAATGGATGAAGGAAAGGAAAGCTTAAAATGTAACGACCCTGCTGGATCTTACAGTAGACTTAGTCTTTGTTACGGGTAACCAACTCAGAGCTCGGTAGAGTATGATTATGTGTATAGTGTAGTTAATTAACGGAGTAATGTCAGGGAGGCGTCGCGATAACAGTCGGTAATTTTTCGGTTCGCTAATACTACTAGGAGTATAATTTTTAGGTAATAACGTGTTATATTGATAAGATCTCTTCTCCGTTTGCTGGTGGTCTAATAGCTGGGGAGGGACTCTTATATTTATATCCCGCGTGAGTTTCCGCGGTCGGTACATCTAATACCTATCCTGTCTAA
>QLOI01002111.1:0-40120 GCA_003313605.1 Tuber umbilicatum | reverse complement strand
GGGCAAACTTCTACTGGCCAAAGATGGATGATTATATCACACAATATGTTCGCACATGTGATATATGCCAGCGCAGTAAGACTGTACAATACAAGAAGTTTGGACTACTCAAACCTATAGAGGTACCGCTACGACCATGGAAGGCAATTTCTATGGACTTTATTGTGGCATTGCCGGAGTCAAAAGGGTATACGAAAATCTGGGTCATAGTAGACAGGTTCTCGAAGATGGCTCATTTTATACCTTTGGCAACGGAAGTACCTATAGGTGACTTAGCCCTTATGTTCCTGAAGGAGGTTTGGTGTTTCCATGGTCTACCAGAGAGTATCATATCGGACGGTGATAGCCGATTCACCTCTAAGTTTTGAACTAGTGTAATGAAATTGCTAAGAGTTAAGCTAAATGTTTCGACGGCTTTCCACCGCGAGACTGATGGGCAGACTGAAAGGGTAAACCAGACTTTGGAGCAATACATTCGGAGTTACTGTTCCTACTAGCAAGACGACTGGGCAGAGCTACTTCACTGGGTGGAATATGCTTATAACACTTCGACGTCGGAATCGACTAAGGTGTCTCCCTTTGAGATCATTTATGAGTTTAATCCAGAAACAAATTGGTCCGGGTCCGTATCAGAAAGTCAAGGTATACACCCAAGCAGCCAGCTATTAGTTTAGGATTGGGAAGGGACATGGATGGAAATTCGAGACACTTTACATAAGGCTCAAGCGAGGCAACAGAAGTGGCATGATCAGAAACGATTGCCAGCACTGGAGTATACCACGTTGGAGGATGTTAATGCTGGTCGAGCCAAGAGGGCCGAACGAGTAATGTTGAATCGAAAAAACATATGAACCAAGCGACTGATGGAAAAACTTGATCATCCTATGTTCAGACCATTTGTGATCTTACGAAAGGTTGGTTCAGCAGCTTATGAAATCCAACTCCACGAACATTGGGGTAGACATCCAGTCTTCAATGTTGGCCTCAGAGAACCATATAGGGAGGACGCAACTGGCAGGCGTACAGTAGAGGTACCCATTCCTGATATAATATATAAGGGGCCTAGTTATGTTATTGAGAACATCCTTCACAGCCGTTGGTATAGGGGAGTTCGCTAGAAATTCCCTAAGCAATTTGTCCAATATTTGGTGGCTTGGAAGGGCTATGGTCCCGAGGATAACTCTTGGGAACCGTATGAGATGTTAGAGGGAACAGGCATACAAGCCCTCGTAGATTTCCATAAACGATACCCGTCGAAACCCAGGAATCATAGGGTAGTAGACCAGCGAATTGGAAATAAACGAAAATCGCTAGAGGCCGAGGGCTGCCCTAGAGAAGAGAGGGGTGATGTAACGACCCTGCTGGATCTTACAGAAGACTTAGTCTTATCCCATACCGGAACCCGGAAGGGTTACAGTTAGGCTAGTCAGGTAACTCTATCAAAGGGTTACCATGTGGACTAAGCAAATGGTAATGATTAGACTGCGAACAAGAAAAGGTATACCGGGTAGGTAGGAAAGTCTACTCTGCGAGTTCGGAAGGTTTCCGAGAGTTACGGTGAGTTACCCTACCAAAGGCAGGTAGTTACGCTACCATAGGGAAAATAGTTACCCTACCTTGGTAAACAGGTTACCCAAGTTTTGAATAGGAGTTACCCTACCTTGAGCATAAAAGGTTACGCGAAGTTTTGGGAAAAGTCATAGGATTGTTTGTTACGCAAGATTATCCAGGATGTTTCAATCTGGGCTTAATCGGATAATACGTTGTTGGGCTACGAATCGAAGAAAATCTTGCCCTGGGCAATCATTTTGAAATCTGAGTCCAACACCCCCCTCTGGCCCCGATGTACAGACAATGGGTCATGGGCCAACTGTAGGGAAGTTGCTGGTTTACTAGTAAAAGCCTATGATTGAAGATGGCGGTGTAATACCATATACGTTGTCGCTGTCCTAGCGACCGGAAGCTGTTTGCAGGATATATGAGGGGGCATGGGGCGATCGAATGGTTACACGAGAAGTGATTCTCGAGTGTATACACCACTGATGCTTATAAGCCTACGGTGGTAGGTATGTAAGGTATACCGGAAGCCCGGGAGGCCTCCGGTCAAGTGGTAGACCTTCGACTCCCTTATGTCTCCGAAAGACTGTAAGATGTCTGGAGGTTGTTAGCAAGCTCTAGATCGTAGTAGTCTTGTCTTGATTGTGGTGTTTATTGTCAGTGGCTACGGGTAGCGCCCGTATAAGCCAATGACTTAAGTGTCTCATCAAGGGAGTCCGTAGACCAAGCTATCGTATCGGAGACAGTAGAAGCCGATAGACTTGTCAAACGTAATGACACCATTGAATGGTTGTCTACGAGACTTGCATAGACGAATACGAATGGGACAGTGAGTTCGATATTAGACTAGCTTATCAGTAACTTCCTAGTTCGCCACTGACAGCACAGCGATATGAAGAGTTTTCTCCTACAGTTGATTGCATGTATCAGGATACTGCATGAACACTTCAAGTCGGATAATGAACTAGCCGAGCCGGCTGACATTAGGTAGAATGTTAGCCCAAGGCCCAGAGGAGATGGGCACGCTCGCGCTGGGGGTGAGCTCAGGAGTGATGGAGAGGAGCTGGCAATATAATTCTACTTAAGTATATGCGAGACCTCTTCTCCTAAGACGATCAACTATCCTCATGAGAACTTATTGATTAAAAGCTGCGGCTTAACGATATTAAGTTTCACCGTTAATGTTTTCTCTCTTACATATTTGTTCTTCACTTTGCGTACGAAGCAAGCTTCGGTACGGCCGCATCCTTGGAATCCATCTTCCCATACGGCGCCCCCGTTACACATATGTGAACTATCAGCAGGACAACTGGATGTAATATTTGGCATTAGTTGAGTTCGCATGTAACAAGCGAAGACAAGAGACGATTAAGACAACACCTTTTATGCGAACTACGCATTCGACTCAGAGTTCGCCCCGGCTAAATATGAAATACCGACTCAGATAACGCAAGCACAAGATATGAGCAAGCTGCAGGATATATTACCAGAAGAAATCAGTTATGCACAGCAACAGCAAAAAGAGTCTGCCGAGTAACAATGAAGACCAGACCCAAATCTTACGGTCGCTGATATGGTGTGGTTGGTACTGCGCAATATACGAACCACAAGACCATTGAGGAAATTGGATTACAAGAAACTAGGATCAGTTATGATTATAGAACGGATAGGACTTCGAGCATATAAACTCGACCTTCCACACTCAATGAACAACACTTATCCTACATTCCACATCAGTCTCCTCGAACCATATTACGATAAGTCTTTTCCCTCACGGAAGAAACTTCCTCCTCCGCCTATTGAAATTGAAGGCGAAAACGCATATGAACTTGGCAAGATAATCGATTCTCTTCTACACTACAGCCAGCTTCAATAGTGGGCCAGGTGGACCGGTTATCCTCCTAAACAAGACTTAGAGTAGTAACCTTCTACCAACTTCACCAACATGAAAGATGCCGTCCAACGGTTACACCGGCAATATCACCAAAGGCCCAAAGACAGTTGGTTGGGCTGAAGGATGGAGCAATTCCCAGGAATTTGAAGAACAGGTTATCAACATCCAAAAAGGAAACCAACACGCACAGAAACATTGGAGCTACTGCACCAATGACAATTGTCTAGACCATCTGGACAGAAAAAAGAGACACTGACATTTCCCTAAAGAAGGGGACGCTATGAAAGATTCTTTCTCAGAAGAGGAAGAATGGATGGAAATCAAAGGCGAGGACAAGACGCCCAATATCCCTACCCGACCAAGCCACGAACGCATCAACTGGCGGGATGGCACGCGCAACCGCTGCCATTACCACAAAAAACAACGAAATAAGAACAAGTGGGCTACAGGGACGAAGCCCACGCCTGAGAGAGGGGATAAAAAACCTTTAGAATACCTTTGTGCCAAAATCGCGGAACTAGAGGTACAGGTTAGAAACCTCCAGTGAATCTTGGACGAAGAATGAAAAAACCTTCCGAATACGCGAACGATGATGTCAGGAGCAGTGGCATTAGCTTTATTGCTGAAAAAGGAAAACGAAGCCCTGAAATGAGCGCTTGAAAAAGAACGATTCACTTACCAAGAAGAACTTAAACTGGTCAGATGGGTAATGAAAGATTCTGCCAGGCTCCATAGAAAGATAGGCGAAGATTTTTATGGCGCAAGGTATAAGAAAGAGAAACACGAGGAACCAAGACATTGGACTCCAATGGTTTAGGAATATTGTTAAGAGCAGGAACCAAACGCTTGGCCATATGGGACTATGGCCTAGGAGAGAGGGGAGCTAATGTTATGATTCTAGACTGACTTAGCTATTTCGTACTATGACTCATGTATGAGTCATAGGGTTTCATTTATTACATGGTTTTATGTTATTGATGTGATGCGCATGACCTACTTTGTGGTCATAGGATGTTTTACATGACTCACGGTTGTGAGTCATATGTTATTATTACGCGAATGACTCATTTTAGGTCATATGATGTTATGTTTTCATATGAGTCGCGTTTGCGACTCATAGTTATATGGTTATTTGTGCAAAGATTCGTTTGAGTCATATGAGGTTACGTGAGCGTATGAGTCACAGTTGTGACTCATAGTAGTTAGTTGATTTGTAAGCGGGTTGTGGGAAGATCTATAAAAGAACGGACTTGGGTCCTGTAGATAGATCTTTACGCAACCATCTAAGTTATTTCCTATCTATAACTTTACGAATATAAAGACTTTTACTCTTTAACAAATATCATTCCTCCCCTTATAAGCAACATAGTTAATACTATAGGACTTAAGAGTTGAATGCAACTCCTGAGAATAGTATACAATAACTATAAGATAAGGAATCGCAGCCAGTTGTGAGCTAGCGAGATAAGACAGATCTACGAGCGATCTTAACCTCTATTGCAAGAAATAATATGGAAAACGTAGGAAGTAACATAAGTGTGACCCGGTGTGGTTCTGAGAATCTGCTAAGGAAATTCCAAATAATATGCTTTAATCAACAGAGGTGTGAGGAATATAACAGTAAGTCTAAAGAAATCCATGTCGGTTAAAAGAACCAGAAAGTATGCATAAAGACAGAGAATTATCCTGAAAACCATAAAGAAAAACACATGTGATAATTCTGATTATCATCATGAAATATTCAATGGAATATATGTTTTATATGTCCTAGCTGTAGTAATGTTCTCGGGGTATAGGTAAAGCTGTAACACTAACCAAGTATGAGAATCCACAATATTATCAAAGTAAAATGAACATATGAAATGAATCAAAAATTTCAACACTCCGTAGAGTATATCCAACAGTATAAGGTATATGATAACAGAGTAATGTCAGGAAGACTTTATAATAATAATACAAAATATCAATCAAGTAGTAATAGAACAGGTTATATTGATAAGATCTCTATTCTGTTTGCTCGTTGTCTAGTAGCTAAGCAGGGGATCCTGTATTTATATCCCGTGTGAGTTCCCATAACTAATAGATCTAATCACTCTACTAACTAAGCATCTAAGAACTAACTGTTTGGCTAATAGCTCATCCTGTCCAAGTGCGAACATACCTAGACCCGGAATTTATTCCCAGCTTGGTCTTCAGGCCGAGAATAACTTCTTCTTGCTGTGGGTATCCTAGACGCTGCCCGTTGAAAGCTACTTTTACCCTTGCTATATGAACTTAGTCAGGATTATGCCACCCTATGGCAAATTATTTCAGTTATACCTTGGTATTGAAATGATCAGTTTCAATATTAAACGTCGGTAATCAATGCAAAGATGTGATTGCATTGTCTTCACAAGAGTTGGTAGGCTTGGTGCTCTATTACTTCTCTGATTGTCTAGTAAGAATTGTTACGGGTAATCAACTCAGAGCTCAGTAGAGTCAGGTTAAGCGTTTTAAGTGTTCGATAACGGAGTAGTGTCAGGACCGTGTCGTAATTTTATCGCTAATACTTGTTTCGCCAAAACTACTAGTAGTATGAATTGTAGGTAATAACTTGTTATATTGATAAGATCTCTTCTTCGTTGCTGTCTGTCTAATAGCTGGAGAGGAACTCTTATATTTATATCCCACGTGAGTTTGCGCGGCTGAGACATCTAATACCTATACTAACTGAGTATCTCTGTAACAACTACAAGCCTATCGTCTTATCAATCTTAAGTGCGAACACTCGTAGACCCAGAATAATTCTCCGCTTCCGGTCATTCAGCTTATTTTACTTCTTCTTCATGAGGGTGTGCGAGACTCCACCAGTTGGAAGTAAAGGATGCCTTTGCCATATGAACTTAGTCTGAGTATGACACACAAATGTGAACATATCAGTCGTTCCTCTGTTATTAAGGTGATCAGTCTCAATTTCAGACAACGGTGACAACACAGAGGCATGACTGCATTATCTTTATGTAGAGTTGGTAGGCTTAGTGCTCCATCGCTTCTTTGATTTGTCTAGCGAGAATGGGCTTGCAGCTACGTCTCCTTAACTCCCGTCCGTTCTTACAGACCCATGACAATTCGTAGTCGGTCAACATGAAGCGTTATGGGGAAGCTGCCAATTTCGCGATTTTGGCTGGTAGCTAGCAACTTCACAACATATTGCAGGCGACATCCGGGCCCTACATCGGGGCCAGAGGGGGGTGTTGGAATTGCATATGGCTAACACGAGCCCCCTCCGGCAAACGCTCGTCATGAGTCTTTCATCCTTTCGTTTATTCTGTCTAGAACTCAGTACCGTAGGGTAAAAAACCTTCCTCCTTTGCTTGGCCACGGCAGGAAAACCTTTCGTACTATTCTACCTCTGCCCTACCTGGTATTTCCGGGTTTTCTCTATGAAAACTCTCCACCAACTTCTGAGCTTGTTCCATGCTCTCTGGTGGTTCCAAGGTGTTCTCATTCTTCAAACAACCATTCCATTTCACAAAATACCTTAATTCGCGCATCAGAACATTGCGTCCGCGAACCCTCCTAGTGTATGAGATTATTTCACTTTTGCCAATTTTCTTAACCTCCCATTCCAAGTCTCCCTCAATTTCCTCAGGGGCTTGTAGAGGTTGCTCTCGTCATGCACAAATCAACGCTTGGTAAGGTTCCTATAGTGATACATGGAATACCGGATGGATAAGCCAATTGTCAGAGATATTCAGTTTGTAAGATAAACAGCCTCTTTTCTCCCAGATTTCAAACGGCCAATAAAGCTTGGGACTTAACTTTTTAGATGGTCGTTTGGAGCGGATGTTTTTTGCATTTAACATCACCTTATCGCCAATTTTGATATCTGGTTGTTCCATCGCCTTTTCATCATAATATTTCCTCATGGCTTCCCTGGTACATTCCAAGGTTTGGGCTGCCTTTTGCTGTATTGTTTTCATCCAATATGCATATATCGTGGCCCCTGGATTTTGAGCTTTCCTTTCTTTTATCCATTCCGTTTGTGGGTGGAAACCATTGTTTGCGATGAATGGCGACATTTTATGTGCGTTTGTGGCTGAGCTATTGTATCCATGTTCCGCTAATGGGAGCAGTTGGCACCAATCATCCTGATCGTAGTTAACAAAATTTCGCAGGTATCCTTCTAGCACTTGGTTGGTCCTCTCGGTTTGTCTCTCTGTTTGTAGGTGGTATGCGGTTGACATTGTTCGCTTTATTACCTCCTGCTTACACAGTGATTCCCAGAACTCTCCAGAAAACTTCGTGTACATGTTCGATACTATCTCTGTTGGCAACCCATGTAGTTTCCATAGTATCTGAAGAAAGGAATTGGCCATATCCTTAGCCGTCGAACTTTAGTGTAGTCCGATGAATTGGGCCATTTTGGTGAATCGGTCTACTACGACCATGATTAGTCTGTGTCCGTGTGACTCCGGTAGATGTGTTACAAAATCTGTAGATATTGACGCCCAAGCTGCGTAAGGGACTTGTAGAGGTTGTAACAACCTGTACCTGGTGTGACGTGGAGATTTAGGGTCTTCGCGTTGGTCATATGATCGTACCTGGTCATTTATCCAGTTTGCCGCGCCTTTCCCGTAAAAATCTCGCATGATTATTTCTGGGGATTTTTCTTGTCCGAAATGCATTGCCACCTTAGAATCATGGTATCCTTTCACGACTACCGTTCTTAGTTCTCCGTTGTTGGGTAAGTAGAGCCGGGTTTTGTAGTAGAGGAACCCTTTAACAGTTTTCCATTGTTTTGGTAATGTCCTTCCGTCTCGTTCCAAGGCTTCCAATTCCCTTTTTCGTTCTTTCCATTCTTCGTCTTGCTCCGCAGCGACTAGGACGTGGTCAAGAAATTCGGTAGCAAGCACCTTCATTTCTATCTGTACCACGGTGGAGTTTGACATCAAGACTATTTCCTGTCTTCGCTCGGAGTTTTGTAGTTTGTCTGTTTTGTCGAAATATTTATTAGTTTCGGCATCCGCTTGAAGTATACTCTTTGTAGTCATAGCTGTTTCTGTTGCTAACATTCATGTTAGAATGAAATCTGTGCTTCCGAACCCTTTGCCCACGCGCTTGGTTAGATCGAACTCCTTGACTACCATCAATTCGGAGTTGTCGATTTGGGTTACTATCAGCTGCTTTATGCGGTCAGCTTTGCGTATTTGATAGTCCTTGAAGGTTTGGTTTCGTAACAGTACCTTGAGTTCGTCTGTATAACCTGCATCAATGACTCCGGCTCTAACCTCAACTCCGTTATTACTTGCAAGTCCACTGTGAGACGCAATTCTTCACTAAGTTCCTTGTGGTAGACTGACAGCTAAGCCGGTATTGACCAGCAGCTGTCCTTTTGCCGTGAGTGGGGCATCGTTTAATGCATAGAGATCGTGACCAGCTGCTATTCGTGATCCCTTAGTTGTCATTACGGCTGCTTTGTCCAAGTTTTTAATAAGTATATTGCGCAGCTGCAGTAATTCTTCTTCCATCTCTATCGCTTCATCTTCGTCGCTCTCCGCTGATTTCAAAAAGATTTGAAAATGTTCTGGATTTAAAATAGATTGTTCGCTATGCGCAGCTCCCTCCTATAGACAGTACTCCGGTCATCTACTTAAGGGGTCAGGTTTTCCTCCTCTTGTGCCTGGTCGGTATATGATTTTGAAATTATATTCTGCTAGCCCTTATGCCCAACGGATTTGCCTTCCATTCCATTTCTTTGTAGTGAGAAAATGTTGTAGATTCTGGTGGTACATATAAACTGTAACAGGTTTTTCGGTGCCTAAGAGGTAATGTCTCCATTCCTTGAAAGCTTCCATTATTACTAGTAATTCCTTATCGTGAATTCCATAGTTTCGTTCTGTGGAGTTCAATTGTTTTGAATAGAACGCCACCGGATGGAGTTTCTTGTCCTGAAACTGTGACGGAACGTAACAGAGGGCGAAATCGCTGGCATCTGTCTCCACTACTGTGTCTAGCCCAGGATGGAAATGACAGAGTACAGGTGCAGTAACGAATGTTTCCTTTAAAATTTCGAAAGCTGTGTTCTGTTCAGTTCCCTAATAAAAGATTTTTGGATCACCTTTTGAGGTTTCCGTGTAGGCTTGCAAATTGCAGAGAAGTTTTGAATGAAGGGGCGGTAAAAATTAGCAAATCCGATGAAGACTTGGACTTCCTTAACTGAAGTGGGGGCCTTCCATTCCTTTATGGACTAGACCTTTCTTTCGCTCATTTCCACTCCTTCGGTATTGACAATGCAACCAAGAAATTCAACTTCGTTGACATACAATATTGATTTTTCTAGGTTGACTGCTAGCTAGTGCTCTTTTAGTTTCTGCAGAACCTTTTTAACCAGCTGAATATGATCTTTCTCGTTTTCCGAGTTTATCAGGATGTCGTCTGAGCGGACAACAACTCCTTGGTCAAGGAATTGACGAAGAATTTTGTGCATTGTTGATTGGAAAGTAGTGGGCACGTTAAGTAGTCCGAATGGCATTACCATGTACTCATAGTGGCCGTAACAGCATCGGAACGCGGTTTTCCATTTGTCATCTTCACCGATTCGCACCAAGTAGTATCCTTTTTTAAGGTCGATCTTAGTGAAAATCTGGGATTCATCCAATCGGTCTCTGAGTTCCCTCATGATAGATATCAGGTATCTATCCGCAATGGTAACTGAATCCAGACCTCGACAATCGACTAGTAGTCATTGTTTGCCATACGCTTTTGAAACGAAAAAGAATAGGAGCACCCGCAGGTGATTGACTTGGTCGGATTTTCTCTTGTTGTAGCATTTCATCCAAGTACTTTCTAAGTTCCTTTAGTTGCATTGCCGAAAACGTGTAAATTGGGCCCCAAGGCGGTTCTTTCTCTTCTTTAATTCTGATAGCGTGATTCCATTTTCTCCTCGGGGGCATTTGCGTTGCAACTTCCTCCTCGAATAGTTGAACATAGTCGTGGTATTGTTGGGGGATTTTATGTATGATGTTCTTGACCGGTTCCTCCATAACCTGCATTCGTCCTATGACTTGTGCATTTTGATCGAAACCTACTGTCTCGTCTTACTCCCCCACATATCCCCTAATCCTTCCTCAATTTCGTAGTCGGGACATGACTTTTCAGAAAAACACCAATTCTCCGGGTGTTCAATATTCGTCATGTTGTGTTCCTTACACCACCTGAAAGAAATAATAAGGTCGTAGTTTCCTGCATTTGCAATTTCACAGAAGATTTCTGATCGCTGGGAGTTAGTCCCGATCTCTAACAAAATTGGGCAAGTAAAATGCTTTCCGCCACATTCAATGGCCGAGCCATCAAATCCTAGGATTTCAAAAGGATTTTGTCACGTTTTATAGGCAATATCGTATTCTCGTACGAGGCGAGCGTTGATTAGAAAGATATTAGAACCAGAATCTAATAACCTGTGAACCTGGATTCTTTTCCTTCTGTCTCGCTGTGTCCTATACCTTCTAGGCATTTGTATCGTCTGGGTCGCGGTATCCTTGCTTTCTTCCGGACCTTGATGAATATATATGCCTTTCTCTTCGGAGACATTTTGTGGATGTTTGAGACCATGCTCGCATAGTTTCGGTCAATTAGCCCTCCTCAGCCAAACTGGTTCCTGTCAGCCTTTTCCTTATAGGGTTCTCATCATGGTCCATTGGCATTTCACCAACAGTCGAGGAGAGAGCGAGCAGTTATTAGGTTGCGTGCCCCCTTTCTACCCGCAAAGTTTTGGTCATTGGGCAGCCCACTACTAGCGGTCTTTACCCCTTTCCGAAGGGTTCCCTGTGATCCTGCTTTTACACACAGCAGATCCTGTCTGGCGTGTATCCACGATTGTGCAGATAAGTACATAGTACTACCATCAGGTTCAAAGGGCTGGCCGATTACCATGTTCTCTCCTTCCCGCGCTTGTTCTCCACCCTAATTTCATGAGATCATATCCGTCACAGAAATCGTACGTTGGTACCGCCGAATCAATTTGAGGGAGACTGTGTCTGTGAGAAGCAAGTCTAGAGCCTTGTCTTGAGTGCATCTAATAATAGCTCTTGAGTGAAGTATGCCTTGTTACTCCCACAGGTCATCTCCCATACCCCTACCGACTCTCCCTTGTATGATTCCTTCAGACTTCGTTTTAATACCAAGTTGGTCCTTATCGGAGTCCTTTGAGTTTGCACAACATGTGTCCGACTACCATCATTATTTTCCATGGTTGATGTGTCGGGGGTCCTTACCACCAGTGGTTGGGAGAGGTGTTCCTCACATTGTTTCATTGATACCAGCCAGTTCTTTGCTTACCACTTCTACAAGGAGTTGCATTCGTTCGTAGTCCAGGTCTTCCTCGGGCCCATTCCACGCCTGGCTTGGTGTTTTCTTCATTTTCACCTACGTTGATCTCCATCAGGGTCCCCGTAGCGTTAACAGTCTGAAGAACTACTTGATGAGCTATCGTCATCAACATCGTCGTCACCTGGATGCCCTGGGTTATCTCTTGCACCTTGCGGCGGTCCTTTCCCACCACCACTATGTCCTGCTTCTGGCTTTTGTTGCTTAGGGGCCTTTCCCTTTTCTTTTCGATTTTCTTGAGAGTTTGGCTATCCTTAGGTGCAGGGCCCTGAGATGGATTGCTTTCTCCTCTGTCAGTAGCTGACGGTCACTGGTTAACCTGGGCCAGCCAATGGTCCAATAGTCTTTGCAATTCCCAGATTTCTGCAGCCTTCCGGGCTTTGAATTCTTTGTTGACACGCTGGTTTCTTGCTATCTGTGCTCCTACATCCTCGTTTTCCTACCTTTGTGTAGCTAATTCCCGTACCAATTCATCACGACGTGATTGTAAGGTATTAACTTCCTTTTCCAATAAGAGGTCTCGAGTGAGGGATTGTGCATCAGTTGTTCCGATCTTGCTATGCAATTGCTGACTTACTTCTTGTTGTCGCTCCTGTTGCTGACGAATTCTATTTTCTTTGTTCATTCGCCTCAACTCGGACTGGTCTTATGCTTTACTAAGTGTGGATGTAACTATTTCGAGATTTTTCTGGAGATTTTCAACTTCCTCGTCGACTAGTTCCTCACCCTTTTTGACTCTTGTCCGAACATCTTCCAAGTCTGCCCCCAGGCGCTGTTGAGACTCACAGAGAGTATTGAAAGCACTATGTTGCCGATCTTGGGTTTCCTTTGCAGTCCAGTCCATATGTCCTATTACCGAGTCAAGCTCGTTTAAGAAGTGACTCGCAGTTCGTCCGGGGTTGGTCTGATGTCCTTGGTGGGGGGTGGAGTATCTTTCGAGGAAACTAAGTGATGGTTTCATCAGTCTCCCAGGGGTTGGTTGTATCAATCCCCCCATCTTAAACTGTGATCAACTTTTGTCAACCCTTGAAGGGGGCCGTACGTCAGGGGTTCCGCTTCGGCATGGAATGTAACTCCCAGGCACTGGTGGTGGTTCCGACATTGTAGTTGAAACTTGGTCAACTCCATCATCATCTAAGCTTTCCCTCATGACTTTGTCTTCTCCCATGATGCTTAATGCCATATCTAGGTAAGTTTCTGGGCTCGGTTTTGAATTGTTGACTGCGCTGTAAAAAGAATCGTTCCGTGGTCCAATCGTTTCTTCATGATTTCATCGCGTAGGATATTTGACAATAGAACGATGTGAGGGATATCGTATTTTCTCCGCGATGTGCAGTTACTACTCACGAGGGGCCCTTTTACCGAGTGGTTTAGGAATAACTTTGTCTTCAAAATAAAGAACTATTTCACCGCAAGGAAGATTCCAGATAACTTCTTCCTGTGCCTGCGCGGCCCGATGTGTCCTTCGCTACTTTACTGTTTTGAGGTTATTTCCCTTGTATCTGATAACTGGAGGTTCAACAAAACAAGCCAGTGTAAGGCTACCCTGCTTGTCTGGCTCGAAGTCGTCGTAATCGTCTTCATCCATAGGGGTCGTTAAGTACCCAGGGAGGGGTTCAGATACGTCCTGTGTAGGCGGTGTGTTCTCCAAGATGAAGAACAAATAGAAACAAAGAATAATAGCAAGTATTGTCAAAATCACGTGCCACGATTTGTGTTGATTGTGCCTCAGTGACTGAGAGACAAGCGATATAGTGGTACGAGTAACCAACTCAGATCTCAGTAGAGTAAGGTTAAGCGTTATAAGCGTTCAATAACGGAGTAGTGTCAGAAAGGCGGCGTAATTTTATCGCTAATACTCGTTTTGCTAAAACTACTAGGAGTATAAGTTATAGGTAACAACTTGTTATATTGATAAGATCTCTTCTCTGTTGCTGTCTGTCTAATAGGTGGGGAGGAAGTGTATTATTTATATCCCGCGTGAGTTTGCACGGCAGGTACATCTAATACCTATACTAACTAAGTATCACTGCAACAACTACTAGTCTTTCGTCTTATCAATCTTAAGTGTGAACACTAGTAGACCCCGGATAATTCCCCGCTACCGGTCATTGGGCTTATTTTACTTTGTCTTCCTGAGGGTGTGCGAGACTCCAACAGTCGAAAGTAAAAGATGCCTTTGCCATATGAACTTAGTCTGAGTATGCCGCCCAAATGCAAACATATCAGTCGTTCCTCAGTTATTGAGGTGACCAGTCTCAATTTCAGACAACGGTGACAATATAGAGGCATGACTGCATTATCATTATGTAGAGTTGGTAGGCTTAGTGCTCCATCGCTTCCTTGATTTGCCTAGCGGGAATGGAGTTGCAGCTACGTTTCCTTAACTCCCGTCCGTCCTTGCAGACCTATGACAATTTGTAGGTGGTCAACGTGACGCGTTATTGTTTTTTGATTCGGTAGGCTTTTCTGCTCCTGCAAATATCATTTTTGTCATATACTGGATACCAGTTGTACGAGCAGTGCACACTACCCCTCTCATATATCCTGCGAACAGCTTCCGGTCAGACGGACGGCGACAACGTATACGGTGTTATGCGGAATCTGTCAATTTCGCGATGTTTAACCATAACTAGCAACTTCACACTGTATTGCAGGCAATGTCCAGTCCCTACATTGGGTCCAGATAGGGTTGTTGGAATTGCATATGCCTAACAAGAATTTCCTCGCAGCTACATCTCTTTCACTTTTGTCCAAGTAGAATGCATTCTTGCATCTGTGCAGCTATATGAGAGGATTAGCTTAATTGACTCATAACTTCTTATTTAACAGAGTAATTGTATTTCTTTGGCTTTCCTGATGCAGGTGAGAGTCCGTTCTACTGGAATAGGCCAAATGCCCTCAGTCAGCTTATTGGTTAGCTCATGCAATAAATATTCAAACCCATGACCCTTGTGGACATATGCCTAATACGAGCTTGCTCCTTTATAAGTTTATTTTGAATCCTTTAGTTCCTATGTCTTATACAACTCTATCAAAAACTAGATATAGAAGGGTAAAAACCCATCTGAGTTTGCTGAGCCACAGCTGGAAAACCTTTCTTTATCATTCTACTGCAGCCTTATTGTTACCGGCAGATAACTCAAGATTGAGTGGACTGTATCTGAGAGTTTTAGGTATTTGATAACGGAGTATTGTCAGGAAGGGTTTGTAATAATAATAATACAGTAGTAATATAACTGGTTATATTAATAAGATCTCTTCTCTATTGCTGGTTGTTTAATAGCTGTGGAAGGACTCTTGGAATTATATCCCGTGCAAGTTTAGCAGATAATACATCTAATCCTCCAACTGAGTAACTATCTCGCAACCAATCACTCAACTAATATCTTCTCCTGTCCAAGTGCAAACACTCTTCTACTCAAAATTTATTTCACCGCTTCCGCTTAGGGCAAAGATTAACGTTATCTTACTGAGGGTGTCATAGACTTTACCAGTCCAAAGCTACTGATGCCTTAGCCATATAAACTTAGTCTGGATTGAAGTAAACAGTTTCAAAATCGAACATCAGGGATCAATGTACAGGTACGACTACGTTACCTTCACAAGAGTCAGTAGGTGTTAGGCATATGCAATTCCAAAACCCCCCTCTGGCCCCGATGTAGGACCCGGACGTCGCCTGCAGTACGGTGTGAAGTTGCTAGTTACCAGCAAAAATCGCATAAATTGGCAGCATCCTCATCAAACCGCACACGCCGCCGCCACCCGCCCGACCGGAAGCTGCTCGCAGGATATATGAGAGTGGTGGTGTTCATTGCTCTGACAACTGGAATCCAGTCTATGATACAAATGATATCTGCATGAGTGGAAAAGCCTACCGAATTAGAAAACAATAATGCTTCAAGTTGACCGACTACAATTAAGTCATAGGTCTGAAAAACAGACGGGAGTTAAGGAGACGTAGCTGTAAGTCCACGCTCGCTAGACAAATCAAAGAAGCGATGGAGCACTAAGCCTACCGACTCTACGCAAAGATAATGCAGTGATACCTCTGCGTTGTCACCATCGTCAGAAATTGAGACTGATTACCTCAATGACAGAGGAACAACTGGTGTGTTCAAATTTGGGCGGCATACTCAGACTAAAGTTCATATGACAAGGGCATTGTTTACTACTGACTGGCGGAGTCTCACACACCCTCAGGAAGATAAAGTAAAATAACCCTAAACACCAGAAGTGTGGAATTGTTCAGGGACTACGAGTGTACGTACTTAAGATTAATAAGATGAAAGACTAGTAGTGTGGCGAAGGTACTTAGTTAGAATAGGTATTAGATGTACCGGCCGCGGAAACTCACACTGGATATAAATATAAGAGTTTCTCCCCAGCTATTAGAAGAGACAGCAACGGAGGAGAGATCTTATCAATATAACAAGTTATTATGTACACTTCATACTATTAGTAGTTTTAGCGAAACGAGTATTAGCGATAAAATCAAGAGGCCTTCCTGACACGACTCCGTTATCAAACACTTAAAACGCTTAACCTTACTCTACTGAGCTCCGAGTTGGTTACCCGAAACACTAAATTGCTAGTCTCTCTGTCACTGAGGCATGATCAATACAAAAGGTATCAAATGATCATGACAATACTTGCTATTATCCTTTGTTATTACTTGTTCTTCATCTTAGGAGACACACTGGCTACGCAGAACGTATCTGGACCCCTTCCTGGGTATTCAACATCCCCTTGGGATGAAGACGATTAGGACGATCTCGAGGCAGACAAGCAAGGTAGCCTTACACTAGCTTGTTCTACCGAATCTACGGTAGTCAGACAAAAGAAAAAGAGCCCCAAAACAGTGAAGCAGCGAAAACCTTATCAAATCGAAAAATCAACCAAGTTACTTATTTGGAAACACTCTTTACGTGAAATTATTCTTAACTTTGACAACAAGAATACTTCTACACCACTGGCAACAAGAGCCCCTCGTGGCTGGTAACAGTACGGCGTGAATCAAATACGATATCACTTGCGCCGGATACGCCAGAGGATTAAGGCTAGTGGGGTAAAACCATCTGCTGTCAAAATCCTACACGATACAACCAAAAAGGACATTTGGACTACCGAACAATTCCTTTTCTACCACGAAATGGTCGATTCAAAGTCAAGCCCAGAAAACTACACAGATATGGCATTAAGGATTATGGGAGAAGATGAAATCATGGGAGAAAGCTTGGATGATGATGGAGCTGACCAAGTTTCAACTACAACGTCGGAACCACAACCGGTTCCAGGAAGTTACGTCCCAAGTTGAAGCGGAACCACAGTCGTAACGCCCCCATCTAGGGTTGATAAAAGGTGATCACAGTCTAAGATGAGAGGTTTGGTACAACCAACCCCTGGAGGTCCAACAAAACCATTGCTCAGTTTCCTCGAAGGATACTCTACCCCACTCCAAGGACCTCAAGCTAAGGCCTGACGAACTGCAACAGATTTTATGACTGAGCTTGACTCGGTAGTAGGACGTATTGACCGGACGGCAAAGGAAACCCAAGATCGACAACACATTGCCTTCAATACTCTATCAAACTCCCAACAACGCCTAGTGGCAGACTTGGAAGATATTCGGACAAGAGTGAAGGAAGAAGTGGAACTAGTTGATGAGGAAGTAGAAAATCACCAAAGGAACCTAGAAATGGCTACTTCAGCACTTGGCAAAGCCTGGGACCGGTCCAAGTTAAGACGAATAACCGTAGAAAACAAGATCAGGCAGCAGCAGGAGTAGCGACAAGAAGTTAGCCAGCAATTGCATAGCAACTTAGGGACAACTGATACACAATCACTCGCCCGTGATCTCCTATTGGAAGAAGAAGTTAATACCTTACAATCACACCGCGATGAATTAGTAAGGGAACTAGCTACGCAAAAAGAAGAAAACAAGGATGTGAGAGCACAAATAACAAGAAACCAGCATGTAAATAGGGAATTTGAGGCGCGGAAGGATGCAGAAATTCGGGAATTGAAAAGACTACCAGATAATTTGTCGTCACAGGTTAATCAACGACCATCTGGTGCCGACCAAGGAGGAAGCAGTCCGCCTTGGATCCCTGCACCTAAGGATAGCCAACATTCTCTAGAGAATCAAAATGGAAAAGGAAAGGCGTCTCAACGACAAGAGGCAGAAGCAGGGCCTAGTGGTGGAGAACAAGGACCGCCGCATGGTCCCAAAGATAATCCAGGGCATCCGGGAGACGATGATGATGATGACAATAGTTCATCAAGCAGTTTGTCTGACAGCGAAAGTTACAAAGACCCTGTCGCAGATCGATGAAGGTGGAAACAAAGGCAACAACAAGCCAGGCAAGGAATGACGCTCAAAGAAGACCTGGATTACGATCGAATGAAACTGCATATAGAAGCCGTCAACAAAGGTTTGGCCAGTGCCAATAGGAAAGACACCACACCGACGCAAATCTTCGAAGCCAAGGACTACCACAACGTGAAAACATGGCTACTCCAATGTGAAGATTATTTCCGACGAAAACCTACAACATTGGGAAAAACATATGGATAGGATACAATATGCCTTCAGTGGGACGAAAGGAGAAAACCTTGCGCATTTCGCGAATTGGTATCGATGCGCTATGACTGGGCAACTAGGTCATAAAAATAGTGAAGGACTCGTTCATTGGCGGCGATTTTGTCCAGAAATTACCAACCGTTATGCCAGTACCGCAGAGGACCGTGAAGCCTTGCGAGATATGAATAAGGTTAAATACGAGGGAAAGATTTCCACCCTCTTATTAAAGATGGAGAACCTTAACATCAAAGTGCAATTAACTGGTATTGCGTGGTGAAGAAAGTTGGAAGGAAAGGTACTACTGCAAATATTGGAACGATTATCCCAGAAGAAATAGGACCTCGATGAAGAATGGTTAAGTGCGTTAAGGGAATGTGGCGAACACTATGAAGAATGGAGACTGGATCAACGAGTCTCTACAAGAGAAAGCCACGTCAAAACGACAAAAAGAAAGAACCGAGATGAGTAAAAGGGTGGAACCAAAATCATCCAAAAGCGTAAGCAATATACCAAAGCAGAGCGCGCAGCATTTAAGGTGGCCAAACAAGGAGGTAGGACCTCAACTTTGAACAAGGCTGAAAAATGGAGAAACCCGATGGAATAGGAAAGGATGCACAAGGGGATTCCGCAAAGTCTCATCAACTATCGAAAGAAAAATATGGGGTGTATACGATGTGGGTTAACAAATCACAAATAGAAAACTTGCCGAAAGGATGTGCAAGTAATGGCAATCCAACGGGCTTCTTGGAAAGGAACTCGCAAGGCGGATCAAAATGATCACCACCCAAACAAAGGACCTCCACGAGCGAATTTGGTTAACGGAAACCAACCGCCCCCACAAAAGGCACAAGTCACGCAGATCGAAAGGCCCACATGGGTTTGAGTAAACCTTTCACATCATGAAATGGAGGACTAAGGGAATTTGGCACTGACGGCGACGGTGATCGGGTACTCTATGTGACTGGTGCAAAATAGGCACGCAGGTCTATAGGAATCGAAGAAACGATGCGAGGAACACCTCTCCTACCCAGCGGTGGTAAGGACGCCCGACACATCAAGCGGGGAAAATAAATGATGGTAGTCGGACACGTGTTCCGGAAACTCATGGGTCTCCGATAAGGACCAACTTGTAATTAAAACGCAGTCTGGAGAGATCATATTAGGGAGAGTCAGTAGGGGTGAGGGAGACGACCGTGGGAGTGACGAGGCATACTTCACTCAAGAGCCATCATCGGCTGCACTTGAGACAAGGCTCTGGACTTGCTTCTCACAAGCACAGTCTGCCTTGAATGGATTCGACAGTACCAACGTATGAATTCTGTGATGGATATGATCTCATGAAATGAGGGTGGAGAACAAGCACGGGAAGGATAGAACATGGTAATCGGCCAGCCCTATGAACCTGAGAGTAATACTATGTACCTATCTGGACGAGCGTGGATACCCCCCCAACAGGAGCTGCAGGTTGTAAAGGCAGGATGAGAGAGAACCCTTCGGCAAGAGGTAAAGACCGCTAGTAGTGGGCTGCCCGATGACCAAAAGATTTTGGATGAAAGGAAGGGCACGCAACCCAATAACTGCACGCTCTCTTCTCGAGTGTTGGTGAAACGCCAAAAGACCAAGATAAGAACCATATTAAGAACAAGGTTGACAGGAACTAGTTTGGCTGAGGAGGTCTGATTGACCGAAACTATGCGGGCATGGTCTCAAACATCCATGAAATCTCTCAAAAACGAAAGGCCGACATGTTCGTCGAAGCCCGGAAGAAAGCAAGAACTCCCCGACCAAGACGATACAACTGCCTAGAAGTTATCGCACACATTGAAACGGAAGGAAAAAGAATCCTGGTTCGCGTGTTGTTAGACTCTTGTTCTAATATATTCCTAATCAACGCTCTTCTCGTAAGGGTATATGATATTCCCTATAAAACAAGACCATATCCTACAGAAATTTTAGGATTCGATGGCTCGGCCACTGAAAGTGATGGCAAACATTTTACTTGCCCAATTTTCTTAGAAATCAGGACTAACTCCCAACGATCGGAAATCTCCTGTGAAATTGCAAATGCTGGAAACTAGGAGCTTATTATTCCCTTCTGGTGGTGTAAGAAACACGACTTGACAAATATTGAACTACCGGAAAATTGGTACTTTGCCCAAAATTCATGCCCAGACCATGAAATTGATGAAAGATTAGGGGATATGTGGGAGTATGACGAGACAGTAGTATTTGATCAAAATGCACAGGTCATAGGACGAATACAGTGCAAGAATGAACCAGTCGAGAACAACATACATAAGATCCCCGAACAATACCATGATTATGTTCAACTATTCGAGGAGGAAGTTGCTACGCAAATGCCTCCTAGAAGAAAATGGGATCACGCCATCAGATTTAAGGATGGGGAAGAACCGCCTTGGGGCCTAATTTACCCCTTGTCGGCTATGCAACTAAAGGAACTTAGGAAGTACTTGGATGAAATGCTACAACAAGGGAAAATCCGACCAAGTCAATCACCTGCTGGCGCTCCAATTCTTTTCTTCCCGAAACCAGATGGCAAACTACGACCAGAAGTTGATTACCAAGCCTTGAATTCAGTTCCCATCGCGGACAGATACTCTATACCTATCATGAGAGGGCTTAGAGACAGAGTGGAAGGATCCCAGATTTTCTCAAAAATAGACCTTAAAAAGGGGTACTATTTGGTGCGAATAGACAAAGGAGACAAATGGAAAACCAGGTTCTGATGCCGTTGTGGCCACGACGAGTACATGGTAATGCCTTCCAGATTACTTAACCTGCCTGCTACCTTCCAATCAATGATGTACGAAATACTGCCTGAACTTCAGGACCTAGGGGTCGTTGTCTACTTCGACGACATCCTGATTTATTCGGAAAACAAAAAGGACCATATTCAATTACTTAAAAGGGTTCTGCAGAAACTAAAAGAGAACCAGCTAGCGGTCAACCTAGAAAAATCAGTATTTCATGTCAAAGATGTTGAATTCCATGGTTACATCGTCAATACCGAAGCTGTGGAAATGTGCGAGAGAAACGTCAAGTCCATAAGAGAATGGAAGGCGCCCACATCAGTTAAGGAAGTCCAAGTCTTTATAGGATTTGCTAATTTTTACCAACGTTTTATTCAAAATTTCTCCGTGATTTGCAAGCCAATCATGGAAACCTTAAAAGGGGACCTAAAAAACTTTTATTAGGGCACCGAGCAAAACACGGCCTTCGAGATCTTGAAGGAAAAATTCCTTACCGCACCCATACTTTGTCATTTTCATCCTGGACTAGACACAGTAGTCGAAACGGACGCAACCGATTTTGCCCTTGCTTGCGTTCTGTCACAATTTCAAGACAAGAAACTCCATCCGGTGGCGTTCCATTCACGAAAATTAAACTCTGCGGAACAGAACTACGAAATTCATGATCAGGAATTACTAGCAATAATGGAAGCATTTAAGGAATGGAGACATTACCTTTTAGGCACTGAAAAACCCGTTACAGTTTATAAGGACTAGCAAAACCTTCAACATTTTCTCAACACAAAAAAATGGAATGGAAGGCAGATCCGTTGGGCACCAGCGCTAGCAGAATATAATTTCAAAATCGTATACCGACCTGGTACAAGAGGAGGTAATCCTGATGCCTTGAGTAGACGGCCGTAGTACCGTCTAGAGGAGGGAGCGGTGCATAGTGAACAGTCTATTCTAAAGCCAAAACATTTTCAAATCTTTTTGACATCAGCAAAGGGCGACGAGGATGAAGGGATAGAAATTGAGGAGGAGTTGCCAAAGCTCCACCAGATACTTATCAAGAAATTAATCAAAGCGGCTATAATACCAACAAAGGGGTCACGAATGGCAGCCGGTCATGACCTCTATGCATTAAACAATGCCCCACCTCTGGCAAAGGGACAGCTACTGGTCGACACGGGGATAGCTATCAGTCTACCACGAGGAACATACGAAAGAATCATGTCTCGCAGTGGACTAGCGAGTAAGAACGGAATTGAGGTTGGAGCTGGAGTCATTGATGCAGATTATACAGGCGAACTCAGAATACTATTACGAAACCTTAGTTTCATGGACTATCAAATAGGCAAGGGTGACCGCATAGCGCAACTCATAGCAACCCAAATCGACAACTCCGAATTGATGGAAATCAAAGAGTTAGATCAGACAAAGCGCGCAGGCCAAGGTTTCGGAAGCACTGATTTCCTTCCAACTCGAACACTAGAAAATTAACCACAATGACTACTAAAAGTATACTGCAAGCTGATACAGAAACTATTATATATTTTGATAAATTGGACGAACTACAAAACTCCCAGTCAAGACAGGAGATAGTCTTGATGTCAAACTCCACTCTAGCACTGATAGAATTGAAGGTATTTGCTACCGAATTTCTCGACCAAGTCTTAGTTGCCGTGGAGCAAGACGAAGAATGGAAGAGATGTAAAAGGGAGTTGGCAGTTTTGGAACGAGACGGGAAGACGTTACCAAAACAGTGGAAAACCGTCTAGGGGTTCCTATACTACAAAAACCGACTTTACATACCAAACAACGAAGAACTGAGAACACTTGTCGCAAAAGGATGCCATGATTCTAAGGTGGCGGGGCATTTCGGAAAGGAAAAGACCCTTGGGATAATCAGGCGGGGTTTTCATTGGAGGGGGTTGGCAAACTGGATAAATGACTACATACGATCATGTGACGAATGCCAACATAATAAATCTCCACGACATGCCAGGTACGGATTGTTACAACCTCTACAAGTCCCTTACGCGGCTTGGGCGTTAATATCTACCGCTTTCACAACACATCCCCCGGAGTCACAAGGACACACACAAAGTATGGTTGTAGTGGACCGATTAACCAAAATGGCCCATTTCATCGGTCTACACGAAAAATGCGGCGGCCAAGGATGTGGCCAAATCCTTCCTACAGGAAGTATGGCAACTAGGCGGGTTGCCAACCAAAATAGTATCGAACATTAACGCAAAGTTTTCCGCAGAATTCTGGGAATCGCTGTGTAAGCTGTGGGGAATAAAGCGAAAAATGTCAACCGTATACCACCCACAAACTGACAGACAAACTGAGAGAGCCAACCAAGTACTGGAAGGTTATCTACGAAATTTTGTCAACTACGATCAGGATGATTGGTATCAACTATTCCCTGTAGCGGAACACACATACAATAACTCAGTCACAGATGCACAAAAAATGTCACCATTTTTCGCAAACTATGGTCTCCATCTACAAACAGAATGGATGAAGTAAAGAGAAGCTCAAAATCCTGGAGCTACAATATACGCACATTGGATGAAGACAATACACCAAAAAGCAGCCATGAGCTTGGAACGTACCCGGGAAGCCATGAGAAAATATTGTAATAAAAAGGCGAGGGAACAACCAGACATCAAAATTGGTGATAAGGTGATGTTCAACGCAAAAAACATCCGCTCCAAACAACCATCTAAAAAGTTAAGTCCTAAACTTTAAGGACGGTTCCAGATTATGGAGAAAAGAGGCCGTTCATCCTACATATTAAATATTTACGACCGCTGGCATATTCATCCTGTATTTCATGTATCATTACTGGAACCTCACCGAGTGTCAGTTCGTGCAGGACGGGAGCAACCTCCATGAGCCCCCTAGGAAATCGCGGGAGACTTGGAATAGGAGGTTGAGAAAATAGTTAAGAGTGAAATAATCACATACATAAGGAGGGTTCGCGGACGAAATGTTCGGATGCGTCAACTAAAGTATTTTGTGAAATGGAAAGGTTGCTGGGAGGATGAGAACACCTAAGAACCACCAGAGAGTAAGGGCCATACTCTGGAGTTGGTGGAAAGTTTTCATAGAGAAAATCTGGAAATGCCAGGTAGGGCGGAGGTAGAATAGTACGAAAGGCTTTCCTGCCGTGGCCAAGTAAACGTGGAAGGTTTTTTACCCTACAGTGCTGAGTTCTAGAAAGAATAGAGGAAAATTAAAAGACTCATGATAAGCTTGCGGAGGCGGGAGCTCAGGTTAGGAATATGCAATTCCAACACCCTCCTCTGACCCCGATGTAAAGCCCCGACATCGCCTACAGTAAGGTGTGAAGTTACTAGTTAACAGCAAAAATCGCATAAATTGGCAGCATCCTCATAAAACCGTATATGTCGTTGCCGTCCGTCCGACCGGATGCTGTTCGTATGATATATGAGAGGGGTAGTGTGCACTGCTCATACAACTAGAATCCAGTATATGATACAAATGATATCTGCAGGAGTGGAAAAGTCTACCGAATCAGAAAACAATAATGCTTCACATTGACCGACTACAATTAAGTTATAGGTCTGAAAAACGGACGGGAGTTCAGGAGACGTATCTGCACGCCCATTCTCGCTATGCAAATCAATGAAGCGAAGGAGTACTAAGCCTACCGACCCTATGTAAAGATAATGCAGTCATGTCTCTGTGTTGTCACCGTCGTCTGAAATTGAGACTGATTACCTCAATGACAGAGGAACAACTGGTATGTTCACATTTGGGCGGCATACTCAGACTAAAGTTCATATGGTAAGGACATCGTTTCCTTCTGACTGGGGGAGTCTCGCACACCCTCAGGAAGACGAAGTAAACTAACCACAAAGACCAGAAGTGTTTAATTGTTCAGGGTCTACGAGTGTTCGCACTTAAGATTGATAAGATCACAGACTACTAGTTGTGGCGATGGAACTTAGTTAGAATAGGTATTAGATGTACCGGCCGCGGAAACTTACACGGGGTTTAAACATAAGAGTTCCTCCCCAGCTATTGGAAGAGACAGCAACGGAGAAGAGATCTTATCAATAGAACAAGTTATTATCTACACTTCATACTCTTAGTAGTTTTAGCAAAACGAGTATTAGCGATAAAACCACAACGCCTTCCTGACACGACTCCGTTATTGGACACTTAAAACGCTTAACCTTACTCCACTGAGCTCCGAGTTGGTTACCCGTAATAGTAGGTTTAGTGTACCACCGTTTCTCTGATTGCCTAGTGAGAATCTCCTTGCTGCTACATCTCCTTAACTTTCATGCGAGTAGAAAGTGTTCTTGCATTTGTGTGGTGTGACGATAGAATAAGTTTAATTGCCTCATAACATCCTTTTTAATAGACTAATTTTATTTCTTCGACATCCCTCATGTAGGCGAGGGTCCTGTTTATCGTAATAGACCAAATGCCCGCCATTGGCTTATGTGTCTGGTCCTGTAATAGATAGTCACACTGATGACCCTTATGTGCATATGGCCAACCTCTATTTGGTATCTCAGAACTTTGCTTTGTTAGGCATATGCATTTCCAACAACCCTCTCTGGCTCCGATAAAGGGCCTGGACATCACCTATTGCATGACATGTAGTTGCTTACTACCAGCAAAAATCGCGAAATTGACAGCCTCCCCTGTGAGCCATATGCAAATTCCAATACCCCGCTCTGGCTCCGATAAAGGGTACGGACGTGGCCTGCAGCGCCTTATGAAGTTCTTTGCTACCAGCAATAATTGTGGAATTGACGGCCATTTTATAACACTATATATGTCGCTGCCATGCAATGGACTGAAAGCTGTTCGCAGGAAATATGAGAGGGGTAGTGTGCACTGCTCATGCAACTGGAATCCAGTGTACCATACATGAAGTATTAGGATGAATAGAAAAACCTGCAGAACAAATTGGAAAATAACGGTACTCCTTTAAGGACCCTGCTGGATGCTACAGTAGACTTAGTCTTCTCCCATACCGCAGCCCCGAAGGGTTATGGTTAGTCTAGTCTAGTAACTATACCAAAGGGTTACCAGATAGACTAAGCAAATGGTAATGCTTAGACTGCGAACTATAAAGGTATACCAGGTAGGTAGGAAAAATCTACGCTGTAGGTTCGAAAGGTTTCCAAGAGTCCCAATGAGTTACTCTCACTATAGCAAGTAGTTATCCTAGCTGGGGGAGTTTAGTTACCCTACTTTGGCAAGATGGTTACCCTACTTTTGGATAGGAGTTACCCTACCTTGAGCGTAAAAGGTTACACTAAGTTTTGGGAACAGTCATTGGAAGGTTTATTACATGAGATTATATAGAAGATTCGAATATGGACTCAATTGGGTCATCAGTTGTTGAGCTATGAACCAGAGAAAATCTCACCTAGGGCGAATATTGGAAAATCTGATTCCAGTGCCCACCTCTGGCCCTGATGTACAGACAATGCATCACGGGCCAACTGAAGGGTAGTTGCTGGTTCACCAATAAAAGCGTATGATTGAAGACGGTGGCGTAATACTGTATCCATTGTCGCCATCCAGTCGACCAGAAGCTGTTCGCAGGATATATGAGGGGGGATGGGGCAATCGAATGGTTACATGAACGATTATTCCTGAGCGCATACCCCACTGATACTTATAATCCTCCCATGGTAGGTATGTAAGGTATACCGGAAGCCTGGAAGGCCTCCGGATAAGTGGTAGATCTTTGACTCCCATACGCTCCAGAAAGACTGTAAGATATCTGGAGGTTGTTAGTGAACTCTAGATTGTAGTAGTCTTGTCTTGGTAGACGTACTTGACGTCAATGGCTGGGGGTAGCGCCCGTGTAAGCCAATGGCTTAAGTACCTTATCACGGGAGTCTGTAGACCAAGCGATCCTGCCAAAGATAGTGGAAAATGATAGACTTGTATACGTTGTAATACCATTGAGTGGTAGTCTACAGGACTTGCATAGACGAATACATATGGGACCGTGAGTTCAATACTAGACTAGCTTATCAGTAACCTGTTAGTTCGCCACTAACAGGACAACAATATGTAGAGTTTTCTCCCGCAGCTGAATGCATGTATCAGGATACTGCATGAACACTTTACGCGGGGAAATGAACTAGAAGAGTGGGCTGACATACGGCAGAATGTTAGCTCGAGGCCCAGAGGAGATGGGCATGCTCGTGATGGTGCTGAGCTTAAGAGTGATGGAGAGGAGCTGGCAATATAATTCTACTGAAGTATATGCGAGACCTCTTCTCCTAAGACGATCAACTATCCTCTCGAGAACTTATTGAGTAAAGTTGCAGCTTCATGATATTAATTTTCACCTTAAGGTTTTCTCTCTTACATATTTGTTCTTCACTTGGGTACGAAGAAAGATTCAGTACGGCCGCATCCTTGGGATCCACCTTCAAACAGGGTGCCCCTATTATGACCCTTTACGTTGACTAACTACAAATAGTCATATGTTGGCAAGAACAGACGGGAGTTAAGAAGACATAGCTGCAAGGTCATCTCGCTAGGCAAATCAAAGAAGAGATGGAGCACTAAGCCTACTAACACTACATGAAGACAATGCAATAATGCCTCTGTGTTGTCACCAGTGTCTGATGTTGAGACTGATCATCTCAATTACAGAGGAACAACTGGCATGTTCTTATTAGGATGGCATATTTCAGAGTAAGTTCATATAGGAAAGATATTGATGACATTCGACTGGCAGACTCTTGAACACCCTGAGGAAGACAATGTTATAATAGCTGAATGACCAGAAGAGAGGAAAGCATTCAGGGTCTACGAGTGTTGCACTCAGATTGATAAGACAAAAGATGAGCAGTTGTTACAGAGGTACTTAGTTAGTATGGGTATTAGATGTACCGGCTGCGGACACTTATGTGGGATATAAATATAAGAGTTCCTCCCCTGCTGTTTAGTCAAAGGAGCAACAGAGAAGTGATTTTATCAAAATAGTAAGTTATTATGTACATTCCATACTCTTAGTAGTTATAGTGAACCCAGTATTTGTGATTACAATTACAATGTCTTCCTGACATTACTCCATTATCAAATACCTTAACGCTTAGCTATACTCTACCAACCTCAGAGTTGGTTACCCGTAACACTATATTGATAATCACTCTGTCGCAGAGCTCTAATTGACGCAAAACTGTGTTCAATGATCTTGACCACCCTTGCAATTATTCTTTGCTACAATTTGGTCTTTATTCTAGAGCACAAGCCATCTACACAAGAGCTACCAAAACCACTTGTGGGGTACTTGACAACCTGGAAAGTGGAGAATGACGATGATGATTTCAAACTTGGTACCAAAGACAGTGTTACACTAGCTTGCAATAGCGAACCCGTAGTAACCACACACTAGCACTGGAAACCCAAATAACGTATCACAATGAGAAAACATAGAACTAAGCAATCATAGAACGAACTTATCGTGAAAATTCTTTCTGTGAAGTGGTTTAAAACTTTAGCAACAAGGTTATAATACTGGCTCCGCTGGCCAAATGAGCTCTGCAAGGTTGGTAAACATTGCGAACCGTGGAATCCTATGCCGAATTAAAATAAATAATACGTCATGATCTTCGAAGAATAAGAATCAACCCACTGATGGTTAAGGTCTTACAAGATACAACTTTCTAAGATAATTGGATAACTGACAGATTTTTGCTATACTGAGAAATCAAAGAGCCACCCTCCAGACCTGATACCAAATCCAAAATGGCACTACATTTAACTGGACAAGAGGTCCCAATTGAGGACAATAAGGAAGAAGTTGACCAAGTCTTGCTGGCAAAAATTATTGCCTGCGTCCCATGCGTCCTGTATGTCAGATGCAGAGGGCGGTCAAAACATTAACTGTTAACCCAGATGCGACGTTGCATTGATGTTGGGTCTCCATTTTCGTTGACTCCCGCAGCATGTCCTGACATGGAACCCTACGTGCTATGCATCCTGGCGACGTCTGAACCTCAGCTGTTGCACCCTAACGACATCTGAACCTCTGTTGCTGCCCACAGATGACGCCCGATCTGGAGGTATTGCATCCACACGGCGTCAGATCCTTCACCCTTGCATCTCTACGACGTCGGACCATCATCTGCTATATCCTGAAGACCGCTTGTTCTTACTTCTCTTATCCTGACATCTCGTGGAATCCTGGATCTACGTTGTGATCCATTCTATCTATATCTTTCCTGGCCTGGACACTTGTGCTCTGTACCGCACACTTACAGACTTTGCAACACCTTTGTTCCCGCTTCCCATTTTCAGTACTTGACATCTGAACATCCTCCCGATGCCCAGTGACCCGTGGTGATCAATTCCTGGCACACAATCGTAGCTTCCTTACAATTTTTTTTATTACTAGTATATTCTGCTCATCCTAAGCCCTCTGTGACTACAAATTCATTCTACTGCAGATGCCCCCCAGGATCCATCTTCGTACTAGCACCCCATGTGTAGCCTATTTGCTCTCTACTATCCCACTCCCGTATGCCTCACCTCGCAACATATTTCAGCCAATTGATTACATTACTAGTAATCTTTAGAGGCTCTTAACCTCCGTCAATTCCGCTGCCGATGCCCCCCCATTAGATGCCCAACCTGTCAATTTCCCCAACTTACGCCCTCCGATTTCATGCCCAAACAATCAACCTTCCCTGCCAATGCTTTCATTTGCGCCCCCCTCGTCAACGTCCGGCTCAGTGTAACAAACCGCTACTCGCGATACTAGGCTTTTATGAAATTCTTCAAGGCTGAGCGTGTAACAGGGACTCCCTGTGGGAAGATGAATCCCAAGGATGCAGCCGTACCATAGCTTTCTTCGTACGCAAAGTGAAGAACAAATATGTAAGAAAGAAAACCTTAACGGTGAAACTTAATATTGTTAAGCAGCAGCTCTACTCAATAAGTTCTCGAGAGGATAGTTGATCGTCTTAGGAGAAGAGGTCTCACATATACTTAAATAGAATTATATTGCCAGCTCCACTCCATCACTCCTAAGCTCAGCACCATCGCGAGCAAGCCCATCTCCTCTGGACCTCGGGCTAACGTTCTGCCGAATGTCAGCTGGCTCTGCTAGTTCATTATCTGATGTGAAGTGTGTATGCTGTATCCTGACACACGTGATCAACTGCAGGAGAAAACTCTTCATATCGCTGTCCTGTTAGTGGCGAACTAACAGGTTACTGATAAGCTAGTCTAATATCAAACTCATTGTCCGATGCGTATTCGTCTATGCAAGTCTTGTAGACAACCATTCAATGGTGCCATTACGTTTGACAAGTCTATCGTCATCGGCTGTCTTCGACACGATAGCATGGTCTACGGACTTCCGTGATCCGACACTTAAGCCATTGGCTTATCCAGATGCTACCCGTAGCCACTGACGAAAAATACCTCAATCAAGATATGACTATTACGATCTAGAGCTCGCTAACAACCTCCAGACATCTTACGGTCTTTGGCAGACATATGGGAGTTGAAGGACTACCACTTAACCGGAGGCCTCCCGGGCTTCCGGTATACCTTACATACCTACTACCGTAGGCTTATAAAGATCAGTGGTGTATGCACTTGAGAATCATTTCACGTGTAACGATTCGGTCGCCCCATGCCCCCTCATATATGCTGCAAACAGCTTCCGGTCGGAAGGACGGCGACAACCTATATGTTATTAAGCCACCCTCTTCAATCATAGGCTTTTACTAGTAAACCAGCAACTTCCCTACAGTTGGCCCCTGACTCATTGTCTGTACATCGGGGGGAGAGGGGGGTGCTGGACTCGGATTTCTCAATGTTCGCTCAAGGCAAGATTTTCTTCGGTTTGTAGCCCAACAACGGATTACCCGATTGAGCCCAGATTCTAACCTCCTATATAATCTTGCGTAACAAACACTCCTATGACTTTTGCCGAAACTTCGCGCAACCTTTTACGCTCAATGTAGGGTAACTCCTATCCAAAAGTAGGGTAACCTCTTTGCCAAGGTAGGGTAACTATACTCCATCAGGTAGTGTAACTCGCTGGAACTCTCGGAGACCTTCCGCACTCGCAGTGTAGACTTTCCCTACCTACGCGGTATACCTTTTCTCATTCGCAGTCTAAGCCTTACCCTTTGCTTAGTCCACATGGTAACCCTTTTGATAGAGTTACTTGACTAGCCTAACCGTAACCCTTCTGGGCTCCGGCATGAGATAAGACTAAGTCTACTGTAGGATCCAGTAGAGTCGTTACAATTGTAGCAACAGTCCTATAAACTACCCCATCGCCGTCGCCGTCGGTGCCGATTTCCCTTAGTTCTCCATTTTTTGATCCGAAAGGTTTTCCCAAACCCATGTGGGCCTTGCGATCTCGGTGACTTGTGCCTTTTGTGGGGGTGGTTGGTTTCCTATAACCAAATTCACTTGTAGATGCCTCTTATTGCGTTGGTGATCATTCTGATCCTCTTGTGGGTACCTGTCCATGGAGCCCGTTGGATCACCGTTACTTGCGCATCCTTCCTGCAAGTTCTCCATTTATGGTTCATCAAACCACATCGTGCACACCCCACATTATTCTTTCTTTAGTCGATGAGGGTTTGTGGAATGTCCTTGTGCATCTTTTCCTATTCCCTGGCGTTTTCCACTTTTACCGCATTTTTCAAGGTTGAGGTCCTACCTTCTTGTTTGGTCACCATCTATGCTGCGCGTTTTGCTTTGATCTACTGCTTAAGCTTTTTGATGGTTTTGGTTCCACCTCTTTCCTCATCACGGTCCTCTCTTCTTGTTGTCTTGACCTGACTTTCTCGTATAGAGACTCGTTGATCCAGTTTCCATTCTTCATAACGTTCACCACATTCCCTTAATGCATCTAACCATTCTGCATCGAGATCATATTTTTTCAATGACAGTTGTTCCAGTATTTGTAGTGGTACCTTTTATTCTAACTGTCTTTGCTACGCAATACCTGTAAATTGCACTTTCATGTGAAGGTTCTCCATCTTTAACAAGAAGGTAGAAATCTTTCCCTAGTATTTAACCATATCCATATCTCGTTGTGCCTCTCGGTCATCGGCTGTGCTGGTATATCGGTTTGTAATTTCCTGACTGAAACGTTGCCAATGAGTAAGGGTTTCTATTCTTTTATGGCCTAACTCACCCGTCATGGCGCATCGATACCAGTTTGTACAATGCGCAAGAGTTTCCCCTTCGGTCCGTCTAATTGCGTACTTTATCCAATGCAGCCGTTTTTCCCAATATTGGTGGTTACGTCGAAAATAGTCTTCGCACTGGAGTAACCCAGTCTTCACGTTTTGGTAGTCCTTTGCCTTGAACAAGTGTGGTGGTGTAGTATCTTTCCTTATAGCACCAGCTAGTCCCCTGCTTACAGCTTATGTAAGTAGTTGCATTGGTTAGTAGTCCTGATCTTCCTTAGGTGTCATTCCACTCCTGGCTTAATGTCGTTTTCGTTTCCACCTACGTCGGTCTTCATCAGGGTCGCCATAGCTTTCACTGTCTGGAGAACTACTTGTGGGGTTATTGTCATCATCATTGTCATCACCTGGATGCCCTGGCTTGTCTCTTGGACGTTGCGGTGGTCTTTTTCCACCACCACTAGGCCCTGCTCCTGCCTCCTGTTTCTCAGGGGCCTTTCCCTTTGTTCTTCAATTTTCTTGAGAGTTTTGGCTATTCTTAGGTGCAGGGCGCTGAGGTGGGTCTCTTTCTCCTCCATCAGCACCTGATGGTCGTTGGTTAGCCTGTACTGACTAATTGTCCAACAGTCTTTTTAATACAGCAATATCTGCATCCTTCCGAGCATCGGATTCTTTGTTGACATACTGGTTTCTTGCTATTTGTGCTCCTACGTCCTCGTTTTCCTCCCTTTGTGTAGCTAATTCCATTACCAATTCATGACGTTGTGATTGTTAGGTATTAACTTCCTTTTCCAATAAGAGGTCTCGAGCGCGGGATTGTGCTTTAGTTGTTTCTATGTTGCTATGTAGTTGCTGACTTACTGCTTGTTGTTGCTCCTGCTGTTGACGAATCCTATTTTCTTCAGCCATTCGTTTTAACTCAGACCAGTCCCATGTTTTACCAAGTGTAGAGATAACCATTTCTAGATTTTTCCCGAGATTTACTATTTCCTTATCGTCTAGTTCTTCTCCTTCCTTAACACTTGTCTGAACATCTTCCAAGTCTCCCCCCAGGCGCTGTTGAGAGTTTGACAGAGTATTGAAAGCAATGTCTTGCTGATCGTGGGTTTCCTTTACCGTCCGGTCAATAGGTTCTATTACCAAGTCAAGCTCGGTTAAGAAGTCTCTTACAGCTCGTCGGGCCATAGTTTAGGGTCCCTGAAGCGGGGTGGAATATCTTTTGTGGAAACTGACCACTAGTTTCGTTAGACTCCCTGGGGTTGGTTGTATCAATCCCCTCATCTTGGACCGTGATCGCCTTTTGTCAAACCTTGAAAGAGGACGTACCAGAGGGGTTCCGCTTCGACCTGGAACATAACTTCCAGGCACCGGTGGTGGTTCCGACATTGTAGTTAAAACTTGGTCAACTCCATCATCGTCTAAGCTTTCTCCGATGATTTAGTCTTTCCCTATAATCCATAATGCCATATCTGAATATGTTTCTGGGCTTGGTTTTGAATCGTTGACTTAGCAGTAGAAAAGAAATCGGTCTTTGATCCAACTGTCCTTAACGATTGTATTGCGTAGGATTTGGACAGTAGAAAGATCTATCTCGCGATCTTTAATTTTTTGGCGAATCTTACGTAAGTGATATTGTATTTTCTCCATGACGCACAGTTACCACCCACGGGGGGCTCTTTTAACAACACCACTGGTGTGGAATTTACTTTGTCGTCAAAGTTAACAAGAATTTCACAAAAGGGATGTTTCCCGATAAGTACTTTCTGCCACTGAACGGCCTGATGTGTCATTCGCTGCTTCACCGTTGTGGGAATCTTTTCCTTTTTCAGGCTACTAGAGGTTCGATAGAACAAGCTAGTTTAATGCTACCCTACTTGTCTGACTGGAAGTCGTCATAATCGTCTTCGTCCTGGGAGGTCGTCAAATACGCGGGAAGTTCTCCAGATACGTACTGTGTAGCCGCTGGGTTCCCCAAGATGAAGATCAAATAGTAACAAAGGATAATAGCAAGCATTCGCAAAATCATTTGACCCCGTTTGTGTCGATCGTGCCTCAGTGACAGAGAGACTATCAATATAGTATTATGGGTAACCAACTCACAGCTCAGTAAAATAAGGATAAGCGTTTTAAGTGTTTGATAAGGAGTAGTGTCAGGAAGAGGTCATAATTTTATCGCAAATACTTGTTTTCGCTAAAACTTCTAAGAGTATGAAGTGTAGACAATAACTGGTTATAGTGATAAGATCTCTTCTCTGTAGTTGTCTGTCTAATAGCGGGGGAGGAACTTTTATATTTATATCCCGGGTGAGTTTCTGTGGCCGGTACATCTAATACCTATACAAACTAAGTACTTCCGCAACAACTACTAGTCTTTTATCTTATCAATTCTAAGTGCAAACACTTGTAGACCCTGAATAATTCTGCGCTTCTGATGATTCGGCTTCTTGTACTTTGTCTTCTTGAGCATGTGCGAGACTCTGCCCATCAGAAGTAAGCGATGCGTTTGCCATATGAATTTAGTCTGGGTATGCCGCCCAATTTGAGATCATACCTGTCATTCCTCTGTCACTGAGGTTATCGTTCTCAATATCAGACAATGGTGACAACACCGAGGCATGACTGCATTATCTTTACATAGAGTTGGTAGGCTTAGTGCTCCATCGCTTCTTTGATTTGCCTAGCAGGAATGGGTTTGCAGATATGTCTCCTTAACTCCCGCCCGTTCTTGCAGCCCTATGACTATTGGAAGTCGGTCAACGTGAAGCATTATTGTTTTTTTGATTTGGTAGGCTTTTCTGCTCACGCAGATATCATTTGAATCATATACTGGATTCTAGCTGTATGAGCAGTGCACACTACCCCTCTCAATTATCCTGCGAACAGCTTCCGGTCAGACTGAGGGCGACCACGTATACAGTATTACGAGGAAGACGCCAATTTCGCGATTTGGGCTGGTAACTACCAACTTTACACTGTACTGCAGGCGATGTCCTGGCCCTACATGAGGGCCTGAGGGAGGTGTTGGAATTGAATATTCCTAACACATTTGGACAACACCAGTACAGTACCAGAGCAGGGGCCTTGATGCCGGATCCTGAAAGGATGCCGCCACGACATGTCAGAGGGCATTGATTTTTGCAAGGCCTAGGGGGTCTCCTCCCAGACCATGTGTTGTGAATTGAATCAATATAGCAGGCAAAACCTGCCGCCTGATTGCCACCTTCCTCAAGATCCAGTGATAGTGGGATCGCTCCTTGTCTTACTACTAACGCAACTTGAAATCCCGGTTCCCGCATTCCAAGATCCAGAGGTTCACGACATCCACCATGCGCAATACACTGCCGCTTTGCTCTTCTAGAATAAGGTAAGCTGCAATGATTTGGCTTGGGTACAAGCTGGTTGGCCAGAAATGTATGGCGCGTCAAAGGGTCGACTGCCGGCAAAGCTTGTCGTACCATTCAAAATCAGTGACTACACACCCCAGGGTACTGTACGGTGTCTGGCCGGTGTTTAGATGTTATCCGCAGTCAACTCAGGACGCTTATCAGACGTACAGGGCCTTGTCACGGTACAGCTGAGGGAAGACGCACGGGAGTTCATGGTAGTTGATATTGGGTCAATCCTTGGCCTGGCACAACTGATCCTGGAGACAGACCAGTGCTGGCTTGCCAATAGCCCAATTGATTTAAGAACGTTTGATGCGATATATTACACAATATGGTGATCACTGGATCGGGACTTGGCTATGCGCTGGGGTGAGGATCGTAGTAACACCACAATGTTGTATATAGGAACTATTACTTACGCAAGTGGCCGGATTGAAATAAGGACAGCCCTATTCTGGGCAGTAGTCTTCTGATTTCAATCTGGCCCTTTGGGTAGGTATGAAATACAAGGAATACAAAATTCAGGTCATAAACTTGGGAAGCCAGGATTTAGGTCAACCTCAAGAGACATATGAGAAACCAGATATATAATCGTAAATTTAATGAAAAGAAACTCCCCGACTCAGAGTGAGATACTGCAACTGTTTCGCCATGCAATGTGTAAGGCAGCCTTAGGATGCCACGACGGGAGACAAAAGCGGGCATAATGTTGAACCACTGGGTCACTACACCCGGAGGCTCTCTGGGGAGGGGCGGTGGCAATATCCAGTCAGGGCGCCAGCAAGGAACAAGGTGAAGCAGCTGGCGTCAAAACAGGAAAGTAACAGGAAGGATAATATGGGCGTTGACCGGACGTGGGTCTGATGCGACATTGCGTCAGGACGCAACTAAGTTGATAGAGGCAAGCGTAGATCGCCCAGATGCGAGGGGACGTTGCAACCAACGCCGGGGTGTCCTGGGTGCAGGGGGCGTAGAAGGGATATCGCCGACGTCAGGGCGCCACGCCGACGCACCAGACCCAGGATATTTTTTTACTACTGTAATCCCTCATAATCCTCCACAGTACTGGCGTACCTGTTGGTTATTTCCTGACAGAAACATTGCCAAAGAATGAGCCCTTCTACTATTGTGTGACCTAATTCTTCTGCTGTGGCGCAATGATACTAATTCGTGAAGTGCGCTAGATTTTTCCCTTTGGTTCCGCTAATTGCATATAGTATTCTATGCATATGTTTCTCCCTGTGTTGTGGGTTTCGTCGGAAATAATCTTCACACTGGAGTAGTCATGTCCTCACATTTTCGAAATCTCTTGCTTCAAATATCTGTGGCAGTGCAGCGTCTTTCCTTTTCGCACCAACCATTTCTTTCCTTACTGCATCAATAGGTTGTTGCATCCGTTTGAAATCCAGGTCTTGTTTTGGTATTAATCCATGCCTGGCACGATGCCGTTTTCATTTCCACCTCATCAGGCTCTATCAGGGTCCCTGTAGCTTTCGTTGTCTGAAGAACTACTTGATGAGCTCTCATCATCATCATTGTCGTTATCGTCGGGATGCCCTGGTCCATCCCTGGGTCCTTCTGGTGGTCCTTTCATACGGCTACTAGGTTCTGTGGCTCTTTTCTGCCCTTCCGGAGCTATTCCTTTTCCTCCTTGAGTTTCATGGGAGGCTTGGCTTTCTTTAGGTGCCGGCCCTTGTGGTGGATCAGTTTCTCCTCTGATGGTATTTGCTGGTCATTGGTTAACCTGCGCTGACAAGGTTTCCAGCTGATCCCTTAGTTCGCAGATCTCTACATTCTTGTGGGATTCAAATTGTTTGTTCACCTGCTGGTTTCTCGCTATTTGTGCCTCGATATCCACATTCACCTCTTTTGGTGCAGCTAGCTCTCTTACTAGCTCATTCGAGTGTAACCGTAGGGGCTTAACGTTCTGTTCCAATATGAGGTCTCGGGCGAAGGATTGAGTGTCAGGTATGTAATTGTTGACTAACTTCTTGTTATTGTTCTTGTGGTCGACTAATTCTTCCTTCTTCTGTGATCCTTCTTAGTTCTGCCTGGTCCCATGCATTACCAAATACAGTTGTAACCATGGTAAGGTTTTCCTAGAGATTCTCAATTTCTTCTTCCACTAGTTCCTCTCCTTCTTTCACTCTTGTCCAAACTTCCTCTAAGTCGCTTACCAAGCGTTGTTGAGAGTTGGACAGGGTGTCAAACGTAATGTGTCGCCGATCACGTGTTGCCTTTGCTGTTCTGTCAATACGTCCTATGAGAGAGTCAAGTTCAGTTCGTCAATCTCGGGCTGTCCATCGGGCCTTATGCTGAGTTCTTTAAAGTGGAGTGGAGTATCATTCAAGAAATCTGAGCAATTGCTTAGTTGGTCCTCCTGGTTGTGGTTGTATTAACCCCCTGATCTTGGAGTGCAATCGCCTTTTATGGACTCATGAAGAAGGCCATACCACTGGTGTTCCACTTTGACTAGGGATATAACTTTGTGGAACAATGTGTTGTCCTGAAGTAGTGGTTTAGACTTGGTCAACTATTTCATCATCTAAGGCTTCATCCATGGTTTTGTCTTCCCCTGTCAACCTTAATGGCATATCCACGTATGTCTTGGCGTTTGGGTTGGAAGCGTTGACCTCGCAGTAAAATAGTATTTGTCCGGTGGCACAACCGTTTTCAACAGATGTATCGTACAAGATTTTAATTAAAGAAGAGTCAATTCCATGGTACAGGATTTAGGGGCGAATCGGCTGTATGTTAGATCTTAATTTTTCCAAGACGTCTTGATACCAACCACAGGGGGCTCTTTTGGCCAGTAGGGCGGGGGTATTATTGAAGTTTAGGGATAATTCTCCTTGAGAAGGTTTCCAGATATTGTCGTTTTGGGACTACTTGGTTGGTAAGGTCTTTCGCAGTCCCTCAGTTTGGAATTTTCTTAGCCAAAGTCAGGTTACTGAAGATTCATTAACGCAAGCTAGTATAATACTATTCTGTTTATCAGGTTTAAAATCGTCGTACTCGTCCTCGTCCTTGAGGGTCGTCAAGTACCCCACAAGTGGTTCAGGTAGCTCTTATGTAGCCCATATGTTCTCCAAGATGAAGAACAAATATTAACAAATGATAATAGCAAGTATAGTCAAGATCATGTGACACCATGTGTGTCGATCATGCCTCAGTGACAGAGCGACTATCACTATAGTGTTACGGGTAACCAACTTAAAGCTTAATAAAGGATGGTTAAGCATTAAGGTTTTGATAACGGAGTAAGGTGAGGAAGGCTTTGTAATTGTAGTCGCAAATACTTGGTTCACTAAAACGACAGAGAGTATGAATTGTAGATAATAACTTGTTACATTGATAAGATCTATTCTCCGTTAGTGCTTGTCAAACAGGTGCGGAGGAACTCTTTGTAACGGGTAACCAACTCAAAGCTCAGTAGAGTATGGTAAGGCGTTAATGTATTCGATAGCGGAGTAATGTCAGGAAGGCCTTGTAATGATTATTGCTAATACTCGGTTGGCTAAAACTACTAAGAGTACGAAGCGTAGGTAATAACTTGTTATGTTGATAAAATCTCTTCTCCTTTGCTGTCTGTCTAATAGCTGGGGAGGAACATTTATATTCATATCCCGTATGAGGTTCCACAGCCAATACATCTAATACCTATAATAACAACGTACCTCCGCCATCACAGCCCGTCTTTAAACTTACCAACCTGAGTGAAAACACCGGTTCACCCTGAAACCGGTCACTGCTTAGGTCATTTGGCTGATATGCCCTGTCTTCCTGAGGGTGTGCAAGACTCCGCCAGTAGAAAGTTATCGATGCCTTTGCCATATGAAGTTAATCTGAAATATGCAGCCCTAATACAAATATAGCAGTCGCTTCTCTGTTATTAAGATGATGAGACACAACATCAGAGAACGGTGACAACACAGAGGCATGACTACATTATCTTTACCTAGAGTTGGTAAGCTTTGTGCTCCATTGCTTCTTTGATTTGCTTAGCAAGATGACCTTGCAGTGTGTAACGGGGGCTCCCTGTGGGAAGATGGATCCCAAGGATGCGGCCATACCGCAGCTTTCTTCATACGCAAAGTGAAGAACAAATATGTAGAGAGAAAACCTTAACGGTGAAACTTAATATCGTTAAGCCGCAGCTTTACTCAATAAGTTCTCGAGAGGATAGTTGATGGTCTTAGGAGAAGACGTCTCGCATATACTTAAGCAGAATTATATTGCCAGCTCCTCTCCATCACTCCTAAGCTCACCACCATCGCAAGCATGCCCATCTCCTCTGGGCCTCGGGCTAACATTCTACAGAATGTTTGCCGGCTCTGCTAGTTCATTATCCGACGTGAAGTGTTCATGCAGTATCCTGATACATGCAATCAACTGCAGGA